>JAJJWW010011944.1:0-28739 GCA_023531295.1 Papaver armeniacum | reverse complement strand
GCAGAGTAATTTTCACTCCATCAACAATTGGCGACCACAAAGGAAGTTAATCTCTGGCCGTAAAATCAATTTCTTTGAAATCCGATTCACCCCCATCAATTTCGAAAGGGTAGATCTTAGAACCAATTCAATCAAGCAATTCATTCCAAGATGGTGGAATCGAGGTCCGATCAGCAATCAACTCGATGGAGCCAAAGATGGATGACACTTCCGGTGTTGATGTACCGTCGCTGGAGCTACGACAGGTCAACACATCTCGTGAGTCAGCCACTTCTATCACCAACACTAGCGGAGCAGAGACATCCCAGTAGGTGTAACACCTCCTAGTCACTGCAGCCGAGCAGCCCGCAAATCTCGGCATCTCTTCGAGCGTAACGCCCCAGCAGGTTACCGTGAGCAACAACCTTCTACTCCTCCATCGAGACGAGGAGCTCGGAGACACAAGAGGAAGACCGCCGTCTAGTACCATTGCGCGACTTGATGGAGAAACATGAAATTCTTGCTAAAACTCAAAACAGACATGGCCGCAACTCGGAAAGAGGTACTCACTTTCCTTAAAACTTCGATCGAACGATTGCCGCAAGATTCACGGCAACCTTGGAGTCGGCGAGAGATGCATTCAATACACCCGGAGTAGGTGTTTCCACTCAGATCATGCATGAATGAAGAAACTCGTGTTTCTCCTGAGCTAAGGGGAGAGAGAGACCTAGTCTTCCAACTTCATTACGCGTGAAGATCTAGAGCGACTTCTCCAAAATCGAGGAAAAGGGGACCGAACGGACGTACACCAACATCAGCCCGCCGTACTCTCAAGATGTGCAACGGATTCCTCTACCAAGAGGTTACACCTCTCCCCAGCCTCCCTCTACGACGGTGCATTGTAATGCTCTCAGAACACATTTCTCGATTCTTGAAGCCTCTGGGGGAACATGAATATAATCATGTTTTACGCCTAAAAGAATTCTCAAAATCACTCACGGGAGGGCATACACCGGCACAACAACATTGCGCCTAACAAAGCATATCCAATTGGAGCGAGATGGTCAAGGCATTCTACAGAAGTATTTCTTCGTGTCCGAACAAATCACGCTTTCGCACTGGGAAGAATTCTCCAATGAACAATGAACATCCCAACGACTTCGTTAAAAGATTCGTAACCCAAGCACCGGACTGCCACGACTCGAATGTTACCGAACGGCAATTGGTGGAATCATGCATCAACGGATGATACCTATATACCGCGCTCTGTTAGAGAATCCGGGCTTTCAAACATTCTCTCAACTCCACGAAGCTGCAAAACGTTTCGAAGAATAAACCGCATCTAGCACTACTAGAAAGAAACCCGTAGTTGTTCTAAGTGAAGATTTGCGTGAAAGCCGAGGGAAGCAGGCGCTCTCATAAACAAACAATACAACACTCGGCCCTTCGCGGAGTGTGGTAAGCGAGGAGAAAGAGGAAAGCTTCGATAACGGAACAACAAACCGCGTTAACATCTCACAGACACAAGACTTCGTCTCTGAAAAGGAATGCATAAAACTCCCGCAGACAAAACGCCAAAGACACGGGTTTTCCTTTTTCCCATGAATGAAGTGATAGAGCTCTTGGAAGCGTGGATCCAAGATGATGCCGTAAAACTACCCTCTATCAGCGGCCCTCCGACCGAGGAAGAAATAGCAGATCCCGTATATCGCTGGCTACCACTAGTTCTCGCCCATCATCCAACCAAAGATTGCAACAGAGTTGAAACAAATATTCAGTGGAAAGGTAGAGACAGGGGAACTCCAGCTTTGAAACGAAGGTGTTCATAGAGATCCTCTACCTATCGTGAACTCGCATGATTTCTGGGACTCTGTCGCAAGACCGTGCAACCTATGATGGAGCACATGTGTGAAATCTTATATTTCTCCAAAGGACAGCGTCAAGACATGTTCACGGCCTCAACCACGTTGTGTCAGTGAGGCGTTTGCATCCAGAAGATGTATCCAGAACCCCGCCTTTCCCAAAGACATGAGCAACTTGAAACTGGGACTCTAACCGTCACTGTCTCTGAGAAACGCTGAGTTTGATAACTGCTGATCGATACATTCGCTTTTAGAATTTAACATCATTACTGTCAAGACACTTTGAGAGTGCAAAGATCTCAAAGCAAGAAGCTACTCGCCATCCAATCGTGGTCAGGATTCGTGGAGGAGAACTCGGAGATTCATATGGATACATCGACCTTGAAGTCAGAATTGGGAGATGCCTCAACACGAGCAAAGTTCTATGTAGTCAAAGATCATCCTAACTACGACATGATCCTAGGGCGCTCTTGGACGCATGACAACAAAGCCATACCTGGAAGTCCTGTCCTCTACCGGTCTCGATACTCGAAAGAGTCTCCAACACGCCTGCTCGACTATCTCGATGATCTGGCTCGCGCCGCACTCAAAGAACTTTAAGCCAATATGACACAACTTCCCGGGAGAGATCCTCAGCTGGGCATACACCGAAAGGCTCCGGGTCTCAAGTAAGTCTCATCACACAACCCTCCTTGCAAACTACGCCTCTCATTCCGACAAGTCCTTGGGACTCCGGCTCCAACTGACAAACCAACCCCGGCTAGGAGATGTGAATGGGAAGCCGGCCCTTTCAAACGTTTATCAGGAGAGCACAAGCCGGCTCTCGTCAAAGACAACAAGGCCAAGGTCCAAGTGTTCGCACGCTCAAACCCATTCTAATTGGAGACCTAGTGACGAAGGCGACTACATTCAATGTTGGAAACATGACGGTAAATGACCACTCTACCCGACTCACCCACCAAAAGAGAAGATGAACCGCACTGTAGCAAGATGTTATCCTAGGTGGCTACCTAGCTCATCAACGCTGATAACCTGGAGGGCATAACACCACTCACTACGGCTCAAACCTTACCGAACTTAAGATATCAAGCACGCTTTTGACGCGTGTCGTATCACAACAAATTAATTAATACTTTTACTACCTAATTAACAAGTAATATAGTGGTAGTCAAGGTCGATCCCACGAGGAGCACGAGATTCTAGTTGTAAAAAGTTGTCACGTTGTAGTGTAAAAAAACAAAAGAAATAAACAAAACAATTAAAAGATAAAGTCAAAGCAATAAGAGAGACAAACATCAAGGAATCCTTCGCTATGAAACAATGAACAAGTATGTTCTTTTTCTACTTGTTATTAGTCACAAATTATCACCAACCGTAGGTATAGCAAATGGCCATGCATAAACCCTAAATCCCTTGTATCACCGAGGCTAAGTCCGCGAGTTATCGATTCTAATCACCAAGCCACCTAGAATTAGCTAACGCTAGATGTAACTGGCTCATGCATTAAGTTTTATGAATTTAGGTTGATATTAGTAGTTAGACCTTAGCTCAAGGTCTACTTGCTAACGTTGTTTCTACACACAATTGCTCCACGGAATCCCTCCGCAAGGTCTCGTGTTTACTACATTTGTAAAGAGTCAAGAAACGAGCTACTTATCATTCCTAACTTTCACTATTTTAGATTAAACTAACAAATCAATTTAGCATGCATTCTAAACAATCTATTAATCAATCATGAATGTCTTTAAGATTACTCCTATTAGTAAAAACAAACGATAATTATGTGAAAACTTCAAGATAGAATTTGAAAAACAAAACTCAAAACATAAATTAAGAACTAGGAATTCATCCTCAATCAATAAATTAACTACTCATGTTAAAGAGTTCACACAAAGAATAAGAAAAAGAAAAGTGTGTGCGTGTGTAGAGAGATGTGTAAAAGATGTGTGTGGATAAGATACGAGAGTTGTAGAAAACTTCTTATTTATAAGCTTCAATATTCTCCAAATCTTCCAAGAATAACCTTTTCCTTTTGCAATTCAATTTCCACCCAAGTCTTCTCAACTTCACCTTCCAAATTTGAGTCCACCTCCATCCAATTCCTAGCCCAAGTCTTCACACCCATGAGAGAAGTCCAGAAAATCAAATTTTTGCCTGCTGGAAAATCGGGATTATGGCCGACTCGTCGAAAACGCCGCCGCCGCCACTGAAATTTCTCCGTCGAGAGAATATTCGACGGAATATTCCAAACACCACCGTTAGGGACTAATCACCCAAAAGTCAAACTTAACGGTCAATCGTCGCCAACCGGTCAAGTCAGAGAGGAGTCGACTCGAGTTAGCTTCTTACTCGGCTTTACTCACCAGCAGGTAAGGACGGCCTCAACGAGTCACCGGTCGACTCGTCGAGTAAAATTCAAATGCAGCTTACTCGTTTGTTGAGCATTTCTCAGCCGATTTCGTGCCGCTGGGTCTTCCCCGTAATGCATCCTAACATTCATCTAAGCAATACATCCAAGAAGATATCATCTTGATTTCTCTCTTCAAATCGATCCAATAAACATCTCCCGAGTCTTGAAATCATCCTCATTTCTTCACAAAGAACCCATCTCTCAGCCTTACTTTCAATCTCTTCATCTTGTCAATTAACAAAGACTCCGATCTCATATCCGAGTTTAAATGAAAATGCCATCGAACTTCCTCAATAACGTTCACATCCCCAATTCAACCGGCAATGATCCATTCTTCCCAGCTTCAACCTGAACTCCATCCATTCTTCCCGAGATCTTCTCAAAGTAGCCAACCGAACCACTCAAATCATCATTCTATTTCTCATGTGTAAACGAGACTTATGCAATGAATCAACTACTCTCTTGATCGATCTACCGAGACTTATCAACATCTCAATCTTGCTTCTCTTCGCAAAGCACCACTGGCCTTCTCTTCTCGTGTAAAAAATTGAGAGAACTCTTCTTGACTTTAGGGTATGGAATTGAACAGATTTAAAACGCCCACATAAAAACCACCCCCAATTTGGGTGCCTTAATAAGCGATTAATTCTGATAAGGGCTAAATCCAGCTTTCCAAAATCTTATCCTTAGCCGGGCTCGTTGTCTATGTATTCCTCCATCATTGCTGCCCCTTAACCCTCAATCTGGCCCATATATCAATTGCCTGTAAAATGACCTTTGCCCTTTGGTTCAAATTGAGTGATTTCTTCTTCTTTCTTCCGTGTGACTTTGAGTAGCTATAAAACTCAAAACAAGCGAAAAATACATAATTTAGATTTTAAAATAGCAAAGAAAGCATAAACTACTAGATAGTAAATTAGGTGTATTCTACACCTATCAAATTCCCTCCACACTTAGACTTTGCTAGTCCTCAGCAAATCAAACTAAAAACTCACAACTTCAAAGCGTTCAAGGCCACAAGCATCCAAAGAGTTATGAGGACATAGAACGTTTCTGCATGCTAGTAATAAGAAGTTAGAAATACTAAAGAACATATTCTCATTCTTAAATGTTGAGTGAGAAATAACCACCCATATGAGAGAATGCAGTTTGAGAAACGATCACAAGCATTTCGCCTCGACTTCGCCACCAAAAAGATTTTATGATAATTACACTCAAAAAGACAGCTTTTTTTATGGTTCTCACATGTGTGTAGGAATGAAGATAGAATTCTGTAACACGTTGAATGGTGGGAAGGACAACTTCCAAAATTTTAAAACCCACATCTTTTAATATTTTGAAACCATTTTTCTCGACGATCTCTAAGAAAAGGAAATCAACCATTTTATCGAGGATGATTACTTACTTACCTTCACATCCGATCGCCACCATGATAACACCACTCACTCGATCCAATAGAAACATCTTCCGCTCCTCCTCTTGATCTTCGTAATCTTCGTCCTTTTGGTTTCAACTATTGATGATAAACACTTGAATTTCATAAATCCTTAACAATTTGTAACTCTAAAACCTTAAAATCCCGTTTGAAACTTCCTTATAAATTTCCTTTTCCCACGGCCCACAAAATATTTCTCTTGTTTTTCTTTTTTTTTTTTTTTTTTTTTTCTTAAAACAAGAGAAATTAAACAAAATAAACCACAATGCGGAAGAAGTATTTTACCGCTTTGATTCTTCACAACTTGTATCACCTTGAAATCATAAACTTTCAAAAATTCTCACCTTTTAAATTTTCTTCGCTTTCATGAATAAGTCTTCATACTTGGATATAAATTACCTCATTGTATTGTAAGTCTACAACATATATATGTAAAAATCCGCTCTTTGTATGTTGCTTACTTGAATTTGAAATTTGCTCTTTTTCTCGCTTTGTTGCTTATAAACCTTAAACTTTTCCAACTTTCCTTGTAGATTGATGTTGCTCCTTGTTGATGATGAGAGTGTTTCTAATGGATCCGTTGTTGTCGAGAAGAGAATGGTGCTAACCCCGGCAAATCGAACTACAAGAAGGAAGCTTTCATCCATGGACGCCACCCTCATGATTGACAAAATTAAAGACTCAAGAAAGATCAAAGAGTAGGCTTTTAGTGGTGGAGGTCAGGTAGCCTACCATTCTACCCGGAATTAACGTATGGTGACACACACACTCAAAAGAAACTCTTTAGTAGATGGAAGATTTTTGGTCGGTGCCTCTCATGAGATGAATAATTTTAGTTCTACTAATGATTGATCAAAAACTCTAATAACACACTTCTCCTCGCACCAAATTCGCATCACGCATGATTAAATCCATTATTTAACACTCAAACAAACAAGAAACTGAATGTAGTTCTCTAACATTTCCAAGTTCAATTATGTCTGTCAAAATTCTATGTAAACATACCTAAAGTATGCTAGTGACTCTAAAATCTTTAAAAGTTGGAATTTTTATGTAAAACTTTTTTTTTTTTTCAAAATTTTTTAATTTTTTTTTTGTAATTTTTTTTTAAATACATGCTTAACCACTCCCCACACTTAAACCTTACATTGTCCTCAATGTAATTGAATCCTCCTAGTAAAGTTAAGGTGGGAAATTTTAACATGATAAGAAACAAGAAAAAAAATAACAAAAAGAAAAGAGCAAGAAATACAAAACCGATGGGTTGCCTCCCATTAAGCGCTGTTTTAAAGTCGACGGTCCACTTGGCTCTCTTTTGTGATTCATTCCCATATACTAACAATCTGGAAATTTGAGGGATCCACCCATAATACCTGTTTTGCAAACAATAACTCTATACAAATATTAGCACAAGAAAACAATAGACAGAATTATCGCCGATAGAAATTTCCCCCACACTTATTCTCTCGTCCACACTAAAGCGGTATAAAGAACATAGAATTCGAACTTCCATGTATTCCTCTTTGGCAAACCCGCATAGTGTTAGTATCAAGTGTTTCCAATGGTGGATATTTAGAAACAAAATCATCCAAAATACTTTCTAAGCACATACATTCAAACCATAATAAGAGGTAAAGGAGAAGAATCAATAGCAAAGGGTTAGACAAACCTTCAAAATTCTTGTAATATAGAATCCTCTTCATCCTTAAAATTCAAAACTGGAACTACTTCTACCTCCAGGGCACGTGGTCCCCTCATCAAACCTTGCAAAACTTCTTCGTCGCTTTCTACCTTAACCAAAGTCTCGGTATCATTAAAATCATTAGCAAGTTCAATTGGGTCTTCCACAAAATCAATGAATGTGGTTTCATCCTCTAGCATCATCTCTTCAACATTCTCATCATCGGAATCGGGCCATTCACTAAAGTGATTCTCATCGGTATAGATTGTAAGATCTTCTTGTGCGGGTGTTACTTCGTTTACAACAATAGGTAAGTCACACCCAATCTCCTCCTTTTGAATAGGTGAAGGATCGTTATTATGATCCGGAGTTGAATAACTTCCTCATTGTTGCAACGTTCATACACTTCCGCGGACTCCCAACTTTCCTAAGAAATTTTTCCAAGCAATAAAATGCATCTTCCTCAAGCTCTTTCCTTTTGAATAGGTGATTGATCATTATTAAGATCAAGGCTTGAGTAATCTACACTAGCGTCATCAAAAGTTTCTAAAGGTTGGTCCTTTTCAACACAATCATCTTCATTTTCTGACTCACCATAATAAGAATCTTCATCGGTTTCATAACCTTTATCCCGACGTCGTTTAAGTTCCATATGAATGGTCCTACTAATTTCTCACGACAAGCTCTTCCGAGTCTCCATCATCTTCCAATTTGTATAATTTAAAGTGCAAGTTTTCGACGTTCACACGCTTACCACCGTTAGATGGCATCTCCTCTTTTGGAAAAAGTGAAGGAAAAACCACGATGAAAAGGAGTATATTCCAAATTCTCTCTCGCACATTACTAGAAAACAAATTATTAGATGCATAACTATCCTTCCATCCGTGTGTTTGTCCACTTACATATCCGTCATAAGGTTGTTGATATGTATGAGAATATCCATAAGGTTAAAGAGAAAATTTATCATAGCCAAAATATTTGTTTTGATTGTATCCTAAGGATGGTTGGAAGTTGTCATAATGTTGAGGTTGAAAACCGTATTGATTGTTGTAATATGCTTGCTCTTGTCCACCGTACATGGCAGTCCGAAATAAGATTCAAAAACTTAAGTTAGATACGGAATAGAATCCAACAAAGCAAGAATAAAGCAAAAAGAAAAAAAAAACAACTAAAATCATCCGCCGCTCCCGGCAGCAATGCCAAAATTTGATGCGTGTCGTACCACAACAAATTAATTAATACTTTACTACCTAATTAACAAGTAATATAGGGTAGTCAATTCCCACGAGGAGCACGAGATTCTAGTTGTAAAAGTTGTCACGAAAGGGGGTGTAAAAAGCAAAATAAAAATAAACAAAACAATTAAAAGATAAAGTTGAAAAATAAGAGAAAAGACCAAGGAATCCTTCTTCGTTTACGAAACAATGAATCAAGTTATGTTCTCTTCTACTTGTTATTAGTCACAAATTATCACCAACCGTAGGTAAGCGCTAGCTAGCCCTTTAAAACTAAATCCCTTGTATCCTGGGACACAGTTCTCGACTACGGGATTCTAATCACCAAGCCACCTAGAATTAGCTCAACCTAGATGTAACTTGGCTCATGCATTAAGTTTTATGAATTTCTTAGGTTGATATTAGTAGTTAGACTCTTAGCTCAAGGTCTACTTGCTAACGTTGTTTCTACACACAATTGCTCCACTAATCCCTCCGCAAGGTCTCGTGTTTGCTACTTATGTAAAGAGTCAAGAAACGATTACTTATCTCCTAACTTTCACTAGCTTTAGATTAAACTAACAAATCAATTTAGCATGCATTCTAAACAATCTATCAATCAATCATGAATGTCTTTAAGATCACTCCTATTAGTAAAAACAAACGATAATTATGTGAAAAACTTCAAGATAGAATTTGAAAACAAAAACTCAAAACATAAATTAAGAACTAGGAATTCATCCTCAATCAATAAATTAACTACTCATGTTAAAGAGTTCACACAAAGAATAAGAAAAGAAAAGTGTGTAAAAAAATGTGTAGAGAGAGGTGTGTAAAAGATGTGTGTGGATAAGATGTGTAGAGAGTTGTAGAAAACTTCTCTATTTATAAGCTTCAATATTCTCCAAATCTTCTAAGGATTAGAATCCTTTTCCTTTTGCAATTCAATTTCCAATTCCAAGTCTTTCTCTTCTCTTTCACCTTCTCTTTCCAAATTTGAGTCCAATTCTCCATCCAATTCCTAGCCCAAGTCTTCACACCCATGAGAGAAGTCCATGAAAGTTACGGAATTTTGCTCGCCGGAAACTGGGATTATGGCGGAATTTGGCCGAGAAAACGTCGCCGCCGGCCACACAGAAATTTCTCCGTCGAGAGAATATTCGACGGAATATTCAAGTCGATCCACCGTTAGGACTAACGGTCAAAAGTCAAACTTAACGGTCAATCGTCGATCAACCGGGTCAAGTCGGAGAGGAGTCGGACTCGAGTTAGCTTCTTACTCGGTCTTACTCGGTGCGAGTGCAGTGTAGGATCGGTTCAACGAGTCACCGGGTGGACTCGTCGAGAGCAGAAAAATTCAACGAGTTTACTCGTTTGTTGAGCATTTCTCGGGCCGATTTCGGGCCGGTTTTCTTGGGTCTTCTCCACATGTGCATCCTAACATTCATCTAAGCAATACATCCAGAAAGATATCATCTTGATTTCTCTCTTCAAATCGATCCAATAAACATCTCCCCGAGTCTTGAAATCATCCTCATTTCTTCACGTAACTCATCTCTGCATGACTTACTTTCAATCTCTTCATCTTGTCAATTAACAAAGACCCGATCTCATATCTCGAGTTTAAATAACTCTTGGAACTTCCCGCTAACGTTCATCCCCAATTCAAACGGCAACGAATCCATTCTTCCCCGAGCTTCAACCTAACCGAACCCATCATTCTACTTCTCCGAGACTTATCATCAAATGACTACCACCATTGCACTCCATTTCATCCGATCTCTCAAAGTAGCACCATCTTCTTCCTGCGACGAATTGAATCGATCGATTCCACCACCAACCCATCGTCACGACTCAAACCCTCCGCTATTCTTCTCATGTAAACAGACAACACGGATCGTGTGACCGTTGCATTCCTCCTCTTTCTTGATGAATCGAACCCTTACCTCTCTTGATCGATCTCTTGAGATCGATATCAACATCTCGAATCCCATGAATCGCCCACTAAAAACTTGAATCGGACGGAGAACGGCCTTGTTGCTTGCTTCTCTTCTCGTCTTGTGTAAAAATTGAGAGAACTCTTCTTGACTTTAGGGTATGGAATTGAACAGGATTAAAACGCCCACATAAAACCACCCCCAGTTTGGGTGCCTTAATAAGTGATTAATTCTGATAAGGGCTAACCAGTTTCCAGCCCCTTATCCTTAGCTGGCTTGTCTATAGTATTCCTCCAGATTGGGTTGCCCCTTAACCTCAACTGGGCTCCATATATCAATTGCCTGTAAAATGACCTTTTTGCCCTTTTGGTTCAAATTGAGTGATTTCTTCTTCTTTTCTTAAAATGTGACTCCGGAGTAGCTATAAAACTCAAAACAAGCGTAAAATACATAATTTAGACGAAAAATAGCAAAGAAAGCATAAACTACTAGATAGTAAATTAGGTGTATTCTACACCTATCGCTTTCCAACATTCTCCACACTTTAAAACGCTGTGCTTTTTTTTTTCCAGCGTGTTTCCTTTTGCAGTTTCATGACATGCTTGTAATTCCTCCAAAAAATGATTGCAATGCTTGCATTCATAGTTAGGGTTCCAATTTTCAATCCTCAATTTAATTGAAGTATTATTTCCATCTGAGAACCTCTCTACTTCTAAAAACACAAAGCCCGACAGTCGGCTAAATCAACACACTAGAGCGAGCAGCAAAAGGAAACCCTAAGCAAGTATCTCATGGGAAGAAGGAAGCGTTACGTGTGCCACGAAAAGAAAAACGATTGCTATACGCCAAAGCCGGAAGATCTTGCATCACGAAAACCGTAAATGTTCCCATCATGATAATTACTTCTTTTATCACAAAGAATCACGTGTGGAGGAACACCCTTGTTCTGAGAAGATTCGATTGCAATTTTGGCAAAGGATTAAAAAAAAAAAAAACTTTTGTTCAAACCACAAAGCAGAAAGGAAAACTTGAACTCGGTACCTGCCACTGGAGTACAAGGAAGACATTCAAAGTACGGAACATGCTTGGAAAAGAAAGAATGAAATTCTAATCGCCAAGAGAGTCGGCCTCGCCCTCGCATCACCGCGGATCTGCTCCATCACTGTTGATGCGCCTCCTTCGAATCTCCCTCATCGGACATCTCCGCAGTTGGCAGCCGCACTCCATCCCAACATCGGCGAGGGAGCATCAAAGGGCATAGCAACACCGGGGCCGCGCAAATTTCTTTCACATGTTCAGACTCCTCTGTGTCAGAATCAAGAATTATCACGCCGTCCGGGATCGGGTAATCACACTTGTCTTCATTTGGAGGTCGTTTATGCTCAACTCTCCGCCTCTTCAACTGCGCTGCAAATCTCTCGCCCTGCGCTTACTAGTGTCTGCAGCGTTTCCTCGCGCCTCCGCCGCTCCTCCATGTCAATCGCGGCCCGAAAGTGCACGGATCGTCCTCCTCGCAATACGAAGGTGTGGGATAGACATCCCCGGATAGCACGGCCGACTTCGCGAAGAGGAAGATCGATCTTAGCCATTACTTCTCCGTGCGCATGGTTTTCAGGCTTGTCAACTTCAAAACTTCTTTACGAAGCAACAGAATGAGCGTCTACCGCTTCCATGATAATCTGCCCGAGAAGAGGAGGTTATGAGCAAAAAAAAAAAAAAAAAGGATCATCAAATCTATCGATCGCTTAATCGAAAATCGAGCGATGCACGAGATATGGAATAAACGACCACGTGAGATGATTCTTTATAATCTCACAAGTCGATGTAATCCCGGAAGGAAAGAAGTCTTTACTTACCACCTATGAAGGCTTCCAATTCGGGATAACAATCGACGAGGCTTATCAGATATACCTGAGGAAAGCCGTATGTGATGAAAGAAGTACACCTGAAGGAGCGGCCGAGCTCATACATGTACAAGAGAAACCAAAGCGACTCACTGGATCAAGTCCTGCTTCCCTCGCATCCTTAATGAAGACCGACCCGGTTCGGAAACGCCGGACAATGTGAAACTATCCCAGTAAATATGTATTCACTCTAGCTCGGTCATTTACGTATGTCACCATCTCATGCCTACCACACAATAGTGTAACCATTATGTGCTAGGCGGGGGGACTTAATGTTGATGGTGGATTTTCGTTTAAGGTTAAATTTGTAAATAACCTAAAGCTCATACGGCGACATCTTGTAAAAGATAAAGCCATTTATAAGTGACGGATACTCCTCACTTAATTCACCAAGAATGGAGCATGTAGCAACAATCCCATTCTCGTGAATACATGAAATTCCTCGAGGTTGGAGCATGTAGCAACAATCCCATCTGTGAATTTCATATCGGCCTTGTATTTCCAGTACTCATTATCGATGTGGCATGACGACCGAGTGTTACTCTTACGAGTAACACGAACCTCAAGCACTATAATGAATCCATGTACGAAATACCCGTACGGCCGATTCTCGGAGTGTTATACTAGCCCGAGCCCTCTCGGTGTGTTATACTAGCCCGATTGAGCCCTCTCGGTGTGTTATACTAGCCCGATTGAGCCCCTCTCGGTGTGTTATACTAGCTTGATTGAGCATCCGGCACCGACCATATCGGTCGGATATGATTCGATCGCGATCATCCAACTCCACAAGCATGATTGGATGACCCCAGGATCAATTCCATCACCCCAAGCGGTATGGAATACACACGGCCGACCCCGCATGGTCGACCATTGGCCTTCGCTTGCCAAGAAACCGTCCATACCCGAGCATTATGGACGGGAAACCCTAAATTAGGGTTTGCGGCATATTACATGTGCTGCAAAAACGGTCTCAACCATCCATCTTCGCGGTATAGGTGGAGGGTGTAGATGTAGACTCAAAGGGCCCGGAGCATGTCGACACAATCACCATGTGACCGCCTACACACTTGACCAATCGGTCAAAACCAACCATGATTGGTTATAACAAATTCGTCCGCCTGAAAGAGCATGGTCGCACGGCTTTGAAAGCCAAAATTAGGGTTCAAGCCATCGCGCGCGTCCATCTTCTCCGGCACGAATGGAGGGTCACAGATTAGATTGAGCAAGGGTCGGTCACACCAGCATGACCACCGTGAGCCCATCTACCTCTTCATGCGGTCGGCCAAGGCATGTCATGCCTGGCCAATCCAAAACGCCCGCTCAAACATGCGTGGTTACACTTCCCAAGTTGCAAATCGATCTCGACCACACAACTTCACCGGACGAATTGGGTGGCTTAGATCACGTTTTCATGGGACGGTGAGACATGGGCGTGAACATCAGCCTACCATCTTCACGCCAAACCAACCCGGCCAAGACCGACCAAGTCAGTCATCTTGGAAAACACGCTGTGGGAAAAGGGTATGGTGCGCGACTCCTTGCGGCATCAAACTCCTATCGCAAATCGATCTCAACCACTCAACTTTACCGGTCAAATTGAGTGGCTTAGATCGCGCCTTCTTGGGAAAGTGAAGTATGGACGTGCACACCGGCGTGTTGTCTACACACATGCCCTACCCGGTCCTCTTCAAAACCCTTCCCATGCTTGGTTTCGACCAAGGCGAAGAGTGATGCTTGCGCACCTCTTTTAAAACCCTAATTTCATCAACGGTCGCAGATGAGTGTCTCAAACATCATCTCATCCGTCCGACCTCACCAACTTGGTTATACAACCACTGGTCGAGTTATTTGGTTAGTGAGGAGTCGTTACCCATCACTTTACCACACCGTAATGCGGTGCACATAAAATACACACGATACTTCACAAGTATCGACTTTACGAATAACGCATTATTCAATTCAACGATTACATGCTATCTTTCGTGGATCCACGATCCACATTCCAGACATCAATCATGTCACAAACTGTGGGATACATACCGGGGTATTGGTCCGGGCGGTTTACAACGTGCGGCGTGCAACGCGCCATCACAAGAACGTGTTAGGAAGTCATGGACGGTTAGAGATGAACAGAAAAAGTGGGCAAGACTGGGTCGTGTGTTTACCGATACACAACTCCACTACTCCATCATTCCACTACCTCCACTTCCCACGAGAAACGTGAATGAGGCTCAATGACTTGTATAAATAGGTTCTCCGCCCTATTTCCAACGACAAGGAATAACGGAGAACAACACAAGTTCATACGATGAAACCAAGTGTTAATACAAAATCGTATTCAAACACCCCGAGCCTGCTTGCATCAACCGTAAGCTTGCTCATCTTTCTTACAAGTCATAAGCAAGCCAACACCTTCACAATCTCAACACCTTCTTCGCTTCCCTCCCTAAGATCAACCCCATCTCCTTCACTTTGTGACCGAAACAAAATCCTGGAACGGCCATTTCTTGGTTTAGGCCGGACTTGCAATGCATTGATCTCTCGAATCTACAAGCACTCACCGCGCAGTGCATTTGTTGAAGGTTTAGATTCATTCCTCATCCACACCCCAAATTACCAAATTCTGCAGGAGTAATTTTCACCCATCAACACCTTGAATTGGGTTCTCTAAGTCTTGATATTTGTGAATTCACCATTCTTCAAATCCTCTCAATGACATCATCCAACAAGAAGTTAGGCTTTCCTTTCTTAATTGAGCAAATTTGTCGAGCATACTCTATTGCTCCTATTGGAAATTCTATTGGAACTCCCAAACTTGTTCGTCCTTGTACTTTCAAACGAATGAAGGAGAATGCTTGCAAAAGACAAAGATGTGATTCCCTTGACGGTTCTTGTGATCCTACCACCTTGAGTCTTCTTCATCAAATTCACAAGGGTGTGTGCAAGATCCATTCCAAGGTAAAATGTATGCAAGAACAATTACATGTGATTGCTACTAAGTTTCCCGAAATCAAGGAAGGTATGGATATTGTTCAAGCCTCTTGTATGGTTTCCGATGATGAAGATGATGGTTAAATTCCCGTATCTCTTGTTTTTTATTATGTCTAGGAAACTTCTTATGAGAATTTATTCTTGTGTTTTAAGAAGGATAACTAGGGGTTGGAATAGCAATTATTGTGAGTACACATATCTATTGCCAACGATTTTCATCTTGCAATGTTTTTAGATTTATTTATTTAAATTCTAAAGTTTATTTGGAAGATGATTTTGCAGTATTAATCTTTATTGGTTTCATATATTTCAAAAATAATTGTATGGGATATGTGTGTTTACGTCCGTGAACTATGATAGTCCCGTATATATCAAAAGTTAAGTCTATTATTTGTCATTATGCAAATATTGATGGAAAATAGAATGAACTTTTGATGACAACGATTAAGTCTATGGTATCATTATGCAAATATTGATGAAAATAGAATGAATCTTTGTATATTCCGCGGTATTGATCTTTCCCTGATCCACTTCTATGTGAAAGTACTGTGTGGATCCGTAAGTTCTCTTATGTAGAGCAGTTCCGGTTAAATTAATCATGGGTTCTCTTGTGGTTAATTTAATTGAGTTTTCGGGATACAAATTCATGTTTCATGTAATTTGTTAATGTCCAAAGAAATCTTTATTTTATTGTAAAATAAGGTCGCTCTTGTTGTTCTTTCGGGAATGACATTTTATGGGGGAGAGTTCTTAATTGAACTTGTGCTTAATTGCCAAATCTTTGTGAGGAGTTCGGCTGTGGAATATTGTAGGAGTTATCTTGTATCTTTATAAACTCCTTGATGAATACACTAACTTTCGACTATGTGAAATCATCGAAACAAAGTTGATATGTTGTCTTTTAGTCATGAAGTATCTCTATGATAATTTAATTATGATCCCGCTAGTTTTCATACCTTTTCCAATTTATATTGACAAAAAGGGGGAGAATTATTATGTAGTTCACACTATAAATGTAGCTCCCCCAAAGCTAGCAGCTGAATAATCTAAGATATTAACTAAAATAAAGAGGCACTAAGAATCTAAATCAACTAATTAAAGATTCAATTAAGAAATCTGCTTCAAAACTTAACCCAAAAACTAACCCCGCTCTGAAACATACATATACAAGAACTCCTCTCAAATGATACATATACAATAGTCATTTGGTTTACAAATAAAATATATAAATTTATAAACACAACCGAAGTTAACCAAATTAACGAAATCAACCGTTGAAGCTTTCGCTGCGCAACTCTGATCTGTCTCTGAAACTTAAAGTGGGAATGGGTGAGCACATCATCCCTAAAAGGGGTGCACAGTAGAAATAATATTTAACTTTCAATAAATCATAAGCAAGAGTTGGAAAACAATACATATTTTCACTGAAATAAACAAACAGGTATATGGACAAACTCCTTTTTCAAACAATGTATATATTGAGTGTCGACCAATTCCTTACACACCCTATTAGTTTATATTAGTGTCAACCAATTCCTTCCACACCTATTAGGCATAAAAGCTCGAATTCATGTAGATATAAATAAAGGAGTGTATCCTATATACCACACGTGGAAATTCTCATTTCCCATAACAATTCATATTAACAACAAAACAATACAGGTCCTTTCCAAACCATGGAAAGATTAACAGAATCAATAGAATTATTGTAAAACAAGTTAAACAAAGCATATAATGCATGAAATGCATGAGTTTGTTAAACATAAACTTTTGTAAAAGAAACAACAATGGTTACCAAAGAGTCAAATGTATTCCCACCTCTTTTGATGACAAGCCACGCCTACCTAGAGATCCACGATCCACCGGTTCATCCTTTGAATCGATCGTTGTTAATATAGACTAACTGTTAATCACACAAGAAGTCTAAGAATCTAGCCAAAAGGCTCACACAAGAATCATACAAGTCTTTCTAATAATTCTAGGCACATTTAAGGTTCTACATCTTTTATTTAACTATCTTTAGCATAGCTAAGGTTTACTAATTGAATTGGGTTGATTCTAAAGTCCATTAGCTAACTCTTATGAATATCTACAACCTTGTAGAAGAATCCAAAGGTTAATTCAGACCACAATGGTCCAACACATCAAAATAAAAACTAACTATAAGCCCAATCCCAACAAACCATCTCCTTAAACTAAGGCCTGGTCCTTCGGGTCAACTAACGGTCTCTAACGGTCAAAGTGGCGGTCAATGGTCAACTAACGGTCAACATCCAAGTCAGGTCAAGGAACGGTCAAAGGTTAAGTCAACCAGGTCGTGGTCTGCGGTCAAATTGGTCAAAAGGAATCAACTCAGTCAATTAGGACTGAGTCGGGTGAGTCGACTTCGGTCGAGATATCTTAGTCGGGGACATGCTAAGTCGATCAGGTTCGACTTGAATTGAAAACACACCCAGGTGTTTTCATTGCACATGCCAAAACCCGAGACGCACCATAATGGTGTATCAACAACATACAACATAATTCTAAAACTCTATTACAAAATCAATCCTACCAAATTAAGTACAAAGAATCAACTTTAAATATTGTACATTCAATTTATATAAACTTCATAAGTTATTCATAGCCATAAACTCGGTTACCTGCAATTGCAGCTTTAATCCATGATATGTTCATCTCAACACATTCATCTACATCTTATTCTCAATCAGACTCTCTATAGCAAACTCAATTTCAAATCACAGCTACATTACTGCTTCCACTTCCAACTCCAGTTCCATACGCACTACTCTAATTCATACACACACCCAGCTCAATAATTCTGCACCTCAGCTCAACACAGTCAAACAAAACACAACAACACCATCACCAAAACCCAAAGTAACAACATAAACTCCTCCACAAGATTAATACCACCACAATTCTCAATATTTCAACTTAACTCGATACCTTTCAACATAATTTTCCAGACTCACACCCTTCATTCATTCCCCATTAACTGCCGCCAACAAAACAACACCATTTCCTTTCTAACAACAACTTGTTAACAACTACATATATCCATCTTAACCTAATTCAACCACAACAATTTAGTTTATATATTATACACACCCGTTCACTTCCAAATCCATGCCCACATCAACCTCATTTTAATTCCTAAATACACAAACTATAAACTACAACCCAAAACCCCATCTATAATAACCATGCATCACTAGTTATATATTTAAACAACATCTTCTTCACAACTGTCTCCATCCATCTCAACGGTGTCACCAGAACCAACAAAAGTTCTCTGTAATCAACACAATTCCTCATCTCAGCTTCATTAGCACCCTTACAGAACTAGCTCATGTCTCAACTTGCAACTATACCGACATCTTATTTATCAACTCCCTCTTCCTCTTCCAGAACTTCAAACACATTGTCACTTTACACAACACCTCCTGAATTGATCACTACCTGTAATTTAACAA
This sequence comes from Papaver armeniacum, assembly GCA_023531295.1. NCBI lineage: Eukaryota > Viridiplantae > Streptophyta > Magnoliopsida > Ranunculales > Papaveraceae > Papaver > Papaver armeniacum. The sequence goes on along the minus strand of JAJJWW010011944.1, from coordinate 9,850 downwards.
TTCTCACAACAGCAGCAACAACACTAGACCCATTTGAGAGTCACACCCGACCTTCAGTTCTATTCATTGTACAAAACTATTATTTACAGCTCATACATCTCTACCACACCCCTCATCTGCACATTCACTACCCAGTAGATACAACCAGCCTAACTTCTCAAACTTATCAGAGATTCAATTTCATCAACATCCTTTTATAAACCTAAACTAACACAATATCTAACTCTTCCTCTGGTATTTCAATTCAGCCCTAGCTGTAATCCCAGTTTCATGTTATATTTATCGCCATCTCAAACTTGTTCACAATCATACAACTTCAAAATGGAAATCAAATAACTTTACTAAACTCACTAAGAAGAACAATTACTTCAAAACTGAATTACTCAAGTAATTGAATCTCAATCCCTTTTTCACTTGACTCAGTTCAGCAACTCGCCTCAAGACTAACATCAATTCAACAATAACCCATCTCTAATTACACTTCTTGAACATCTCCAATCATAATTTTCAAAGAATTACGTAAACCCTAATTCTTTGATTCCTCTCAAAACAACTTCGAACAACAATTAAACCTCAACCCTTTTGATCTTCCTCCAGCAGCAACCTAATTACCCTATCAATTCTATACGAATTCAATTAAAGAGTTTTACAAACCCTAACTGAGTTTCCCTTGATTTATAACTTCGATTCCTAATTATTCTCTTCCTAATTCACAGCAGCACCATCACCTTCAACATATGCATACTCACATCAATTGATTGTCTCAAACCGAATCTCAAACTCATCTCCCAGATTCGCAGAAGAAGAAGAACGGGAGAAGAAGGATAGAGAAGAAGAAACGAGAAGAAGAAGAAGATTCGAAAGAGAAATGAGTTTATCCTCTAGATCTGGTTTTGATAAGGCCGACAGAAAATACTTCTACACCCAACATTTTGGATAAGGGCAGCCCAGGTCGGTATGTCTAAGAAAAGACTAATTTTCCCTTCAAACCAATCTGATGATATCTTCTTCGTCCGGTATCCGAATGACACGTTCGATTAATCCATTCTGCGTAACTTTTCGAGATCTATCCGATGGTACTAATTTCATAACTAGATCGTTGTTAGATTAATTTCTATTAATTAACGTCCGTGATAAACTAATCGAGTTAATATCGGCTAATTCGTCACTTGACCGGTCTAATAGCGTTGACGAGCTTGAGGGTCTTTACATTCTCCCCACCTTATTCACTTTCGTCCCTGAAAATCGAGCCATCCTTCTGGTCTTCAAAACTCCCCACCTTAAAGAAAAAACCTCTCTCCTATCTATGCGCAAACAACAAGAACAAGCACAACTCTATAAGGCTTTCTACAACTCAAATTTGTGGCTCTAGGTTCAATTGAATAATTTCCATTTTAATAATTTACTGGTTCTAATTACGAGAGAAGATACTCTATAATAAAGTTTCTAAGTAAAATTTGGGATCTATCGATTTTCTATTAGAAGCAAGTCTCCCTTATATGCCTAGTGATACTGAATGCGGTTGCCTGTCTGTCTAGGTTCATGACGCCCGACAATGCCTACTACGTAACAAGTATCACATGAACACATCGAATTACCAACCTCACTATTCCCCGGTCTTTAGGATTAACTAAGTATTAATTTATTAAGATTAATTAGTCTCTAAACTTTTATCGAATCGGTGTAAGTCGATAAGTTTACTTCGTAAAATATATAAATAGTTTACATCATTTTAAGTACTTTAATCTTCAAATTTCTTTTCTTTAATTTTTTATTTTTATTATTATTTATTTGCTTTATCAATATAAGTAATCCTAATTTGAATTCACGTCAATTTATAATATCTGATATTTTAACTTTAGTGTGATACCACATATATAAATTTTTCAAATATTATTTACTGTAGATTTGCTACTAGTCTAATTACTCGAATACTATTATCAACTATATTATTATTCTCATTATTCTTAAGTTGCTAGTCCAGTTGGTATACTAAGCTTTAATCTTCCAAAAATAGTTTTACATTCACGTAAGGAATGATATAACAGATTTTATTCATTGATTGAATCATATACTATATCTTATTAAATTTTGGCGTTGGTAATTTAATACGATCTAAATTTGAGTCTGCATAAACTTATAATATATCCTAATAGTCTTTAGATTTTGCTATTAGTGTAAAGTATCCTATTAATATATGAATTTATTTTTTATAATTATAATCTTACACTAAACATCCTAATACTATTGTTATTACTTCATGTATGTTTGTTTCATTTTAAAGATTTACATGATCATTTGTTAGACTAAAGATAATTCGGTACAAGATTACTAACAAGTTGAGTCTTTTTATTTTATATATTATATCCTCGCTTTCTCAAGTACAACGCCTAATAAGTATTATATTAATTATCTAGTTTAGACGCAAAACATATAACTCTAATTTGTAATTAATTTAATTAATAAAACTTAACCGTAAATAAGCGTTAATAATTTTCCATAGTTATTTAATTATTATTTTTACCATTATATATCCTTATTGAAATATTAGTTAAGTTAGGTTCACCATGATACTAATTGATAAATGCTAACATTACTTTATTAAAATTATTATTACTATATTATCATCTATTATTACTATTACTATTACAATATTTTTTGTTAACATTGACGGTTAAACTATTATTCTAAGTTTCTAACTACTCTTACACATATTATTAAGTCCCAAAGATATTATTAACATTGTGTTGTAATTATAATTTTTCTACTCGTCATATAAATCAATGTGTTCAGTAAGTTACTATGTGATTACAAGATTTATCAATAATAATAATCTCTCTATTATCCTAATATCAGACCTTATTAACTAAAGCTATTGGTGTACCCTACAATTTTTACTTCATTACAAAAACAAACAACCAAACAAACAAATCAATCAATCAAATAAATCTTTTAATTATTGATAACTTTTAGTGATTAAGATTTATCTCACAAACCAACCCAGTTCTAAGCTAATCTATTTCACTAACTAGCCTTTGGATATTTCTATCATTTCCCATATAAGATCTAATAATGAGCTCGATACCAACTTGTAGCGCCCCCAAAGCTAGCGGTGACTAATCTAAGATATTAACTAAAATAAAGAGGCACTAAGAATCTAAATCAACTAATTAAAGATTCAATTAAAAATCCTTCAAAACTTAACCCAAAAACTAGCCCCGCTGAAACATACATATACAAGAACTCTCAAATGATACATATACAATAGTCATTTGGTTTACAAATAAAATGTATAAATTTATAAACACAACCAAAGTTAACCAAATTAACGAAATCAACCGTTGAAGCTTTCATTAGCAACTCGATCTGTCTCAAACTTAAAGTGGGAATGGGTGAGCACATCATCCTGTAGGATCAGAATATCGCAACACCAATACCTCTGCGAAATTCATAAACTTTACGTAGCGAAGGCGTCACAGATGAATAAAATAAGTGACGCAATGGATGACGACGGCGAACACAAGAAAGGTGTGAAGACCTAGCGAGATCTAGGAGTGTTGCGAGATTATGCATTTGTACACTTTGCGACTCTTCGCAAATCGTTCCCGAAAATAAAGGACAGACTTAAGCTCATCCATTATGTAATACCCTATATAAAGAGCCGAATGGCCTATTGGAGGGGAGATCTTTTTCGAGTGTGGAGCAAGTCATTAAGAGAGAGAAAGTCGATAGTGATTGTAATTTATTTAGCTCTTTTCCATTTTACCTTGTAAACATTCAAGAAGTTAATCAATAAAAATTATAATTGTTCATCTTAAAATGGTTTGATTGTGTGGATTCTTGTGAGGGGTGTAGTGTAGGATTTCCTGCAACTACATATTGCCGCTAGAAACAGGGAAACTGAAGATTAGAGATTGGATATTGTCATTAAAATTGTTCAAATCAGGAGTATGATGGATAAATTGGTTAAAATGGAGAAAGCCAGAATCAAGGAGAGTAATGGAGAATTGGAATGTAATATGATTACAAAGACAATGGTTAATAAATTTCATGAAAGTAACAGAGGGAGAATACACAAACGAGATTTTGAAGGAAAGAAAATTGTAACAACAGAGAAGGCGTCACCCTTGAAAGAATGGGAAAAACAGAAGATTACGTTTACAGCAACAGAGATATCAAGAGCAAATTTAAATCACACATCTCCAGTAGTGATTATGATAAGCGCAAGCAAGGAAGAAGGAGAACCAACAAAAACAGTGGAAGAGTGGGCAATAAATAGAATTTTGGTGGATACAGGGAGTTTAGTGAATATAATGTTTTATCGTGCTTATAAAGAATTGGGGTACAAAAATGAAGAAATGACTTCCTCAACATATCATATCCATGGTTTCGTCAAATCTATAACAAAACCTAAAGGGGAAATAAAAATACGAATTCTGTTGGGAGCAATTGAAACACAAGTGACGTTATGTGTAGTGGATATGGAATCGCCATACAACATGTTGTTGGGAAGACCATGGGTACATGCAATAAAAGTTGTAGCCTCGACATTTCATTAATGTGTCAAATTTCCTATGCCGAGTGGGATTGGCGAAATCAGAGGAGATACCGATAAAGGAAGGATATATCATCAAATCGAGGTAAAACATTATGAAGAACGGTGAAGAGGCGAAAAGATCGCAAAAAGATGGCAAGAGCAAGTGAAAAAGGAAGAAGAATTTAGAACTTACATGATAAGAGCAGAAGAAGGAAAAGGAATACCTGGCGAAATCTCGGAAGAAGAGAATGAGTTTGCGAAGGAAATAAAAGGACCAACGCCTATGGGAGAACCGAAGGCTAGCTACACCGCCAGGCGAGCCGAGCAAAAAGTGAACGTCGGAATCAAGAAGAACCCATGATGTTAAAAATTGGGACTAAAATGGAGGCGAGATGAGGAAAGAAGGAATGTTGATTTGTTGCGAGATTACAAAGACATTTTCGCGCATGGGATATGGATGAGATGCCTGGAATAGATCCATCAGAAGCGTGCCATAAATCGATATTGACAAAAATGCAAGACCATTCAAACAGAGAATTAGAAAATTGCAACAAAGATATCACCCTCAAATAGAAGAAGAATTGCGAAGATGCTTGACGCAGAATCATTAGACAAGCAAAATATCCCGAATGGATAGCAAATATGGTCGTAGTCCCAAAGAAGAAAAAAGGGATAAGAATTTGCATAGATTTTACCGATCTAAACAAAGCTTGTCCGAAAGATAGCTTTCCTTTGCTTTTGCCCATATTCCGCAAATGGTTGAGTCGGCGCAGGAAATGAAAGGATATCCTCTCTTGATGGATACAAAGGCTACAATCAAATTCCCTCATCAAGAAGACCAAGAGCATACTTTGCCTTTTTCGCTCCAAGAGGATTATACTTTATTATACAAAAATGCCATTTGGTCTCGAAATCTTTAGCAACATACCAAAGGATGGTAGAAAAGGTGTTCGCGAAATGGATACATAAAACACTAGAGGTATATGTGGATGACATGTTAATAAAAAGTAAAGAAGCAAAAGACCATGTACGGGACTTGAGGGAAATTTTTGAACAAATGAGGCATTCAACATCAAAGTAAATCCAGAAAAATGTACCTTTGGGGTTGCATCGGGAAAATTTTAGGTTACATTGTGTTAAAAGAAGGAATACAAGTCGACCCAGAGAAAGTACAAGCAATTCGCGATATGCCAACGCCAGCAACGGTGAAAGATGTGCAAAAGTTAAATGGGCTATTAGCTTCGCTAGGAAGATTCATCTCGCGATCATCTGACAAGTGTAAACATTTTTTCAACATACTTAAAAAGGAGCGAAATTTAGATGGACAGATGAACGTGAAAAGACTTTACAAGGAATAAAAGAACATCTAATGGATATATCAATTTTACAAAAGCGAGCACAGGAGGAATTATTAATCTACCTTGTGACAACCTCGCATGCACTAAGCGCAGATATTGCGAATAGACGCAGAGGTGGAAAAGCCAATCTATTACATCAAAGAAACATTCAATGCCGCGGAGAGGAATTATTCAAAATTGAAAAACTAATTTTGGCATTAGTTTATGCAACATTTAAACTTCGCATATACTTCCAAGAACACACGATTAAGGTAATGACAAAAGTACCGAATTGAGTCGGTAATGAAAAATTCAAAAAGGTCGGGAAGGGTTGAGAGATGGAATGCTCAAGTAAGTCATTGCAAAATCAAATATGAAATACTATCTTCACCAAAATCACAAGTTATCGCAGATTTTTTAGCACTTTCCTTTGGAAGAGGATGAAGCAAAGGAAGAAATGATGGATATATAAGAAGAACATGGAAATCCAAGGGATTTATTAACTCGAGCCAAAACAGTGGGAAATATTGGTAGATGGACCATCAAATGGGGAAGGCAACGGAGTTGGGATCGTTACGATTTCACCTTAAGGCAATAAAATGGCTTTTTCTTTCGGATTGGAATTTGCATCTACCAACAATGAAACAAAATATGAAGTTATAATACATGCTACGCAATTCGCAATAAAAATGAAGTTGGAGAATGTGAGAATCACCAAAGATTCCCAATTAGCTATTCGCTAGATAAAAGAAGATTATACTACAAATGAACCATCTTTTGAAAAAATACAAGAAACTTGTTGAAGAATTGTCTCACGAAGATACCAAAAATAAAATGGAGACATATATCAAGAAGAGACAATAGACTCGCAGATGCTTTCGCTTTTATATCAAGTATGATGATGAGATCCAAATGCGAGATGCATAAAAATATAGACACTTCTATCACCATCAATCAATAAAGAGGAAGAGCAAGGGATGGAAGTGATGCTCATAGAAGATGGAGCACAAAGGCCCAATAGTGAAGATTGGAGAGCAGAACTTCATGCATATCTGATGAAAGTAGAAACACCAAGAAATAGATTAGAGCGCACAAATTAAAAAAGCCGTGCAACAAATTATGAATTAAGAGGCGAGTATGCATCAAGATCCTTTAATGGACCCTCGCTTAGATTTTTAACAAGGAAGGAGAAGCAAGTTAAAGATGTTACACGGTGGGGATGCTTTGGCAATCACAAAGGTGGAAGATCTTTGGCACATAAGGAGAAAATGCAAGGCTATTATTGGCCATATATGCATGAAGATGCGAAACAAATATCAAGGCGTTGCGAAGATTGTCAAAGGCACGGAAAGAAAATACATGCACCAGGAGCACCATTAACTTCTTCAGCAAGTGTATGGCCTTTTGGAAAGTGGGGTTTAGACATTGTGGGACCATTTTTACCAGGTACAGGGCAAAGAAGGTATTTGATTGTCGCTACAGATTATTTCACAAAATGGGCAGAAGTAAAAGCGGTACAACACATTCGCGATAAAGATATTTTTACCTTCATATTCGAAAACATCATATGCAGATTTGGAATCCCCGCACAGTTGGTTTTGACAATGGGAAGCAGTTTGAGGGACAAAATATAGAATTATTGCTTAATGCATTTCAGATAAAGTGTAGGAAATCAACTCCTTTATACCCGCAGGCCAATGGACAGGCAGAAGCAACAAATAAAACAATCGCAGATATCTTGAAGAAAAGTTAGAAAGGACATAATAGGGCATGGTGTGAACAAGTGCATAATGCGGTATGGGCTTACAATACAACCAGGGCGAGAAGCTACGGGAATGTCACCCTTTTGTTTAACATATGGAGTTGAAGCTGTACTTCCGACAGAAGTTATTATTCTAACAACAAAGAAAGAAGCTTGGGAGAAAAATCTTAGTGCGGGTAATATTTTGATCAAGTTAGATGAATTAGAAGAAAAAAGAGAAAGAGCACTACAGCATATGGAGAATTACCAGCGAAGATTGCCAGAGAATATAACAAACGTGTCAAGACACGCGAATTTCAACAGACGATTTGGTATTGAGAGAAACACCAAAGATATCAGCGAAAGTGGTGGCAAGCTGCATGCGAAAAATGGGATGGACCTTATATCATCAAGGAGATAGTCGAACAGGGGCATATAGATTAATGGATCCCGAGGGAAAAGACGTGGGCCACAGATTGGATAGACCGTGGAATAGATTATACTTGAAGAAATATTACCCGTAGAAGATTGTGGGAAAAGAATAGATCATGAAATAATGTATGGTTGAAGAGAAATAAACTTATATGAAAATGCCGCGAAAGAATCATTGCGAAATTGCACGAAACAAAGAAAGAACATGCGAAGATCTCGCAAACAAAATAACAATAGATAACCAAAAACAATGACATATCGAGAATGGGACGAACTGTATGGCGTACACCCTAGTTTGCGAATCCAAATTTCGTAAGAGGCAAATGTAAGACCTAAAGTACGTCATAAAAGGGGGTATCTGATAGACGCATTTATGTGTCTATATTGATCTCAATTATGTATATTGTTAGTGCTCGATTTTGTACTTATTTGGTTATTTTATGTCTTTGTAGGTGTTTTTGGAGAAATAAGCTTTTGCGGCGAATTTGGCTCGAAAAGTGGTCCCGGGAGAAAATTACTAAAGGCACCCGAAGACGCACTCACAAAACCTTAAGTATCTTTGGAGATTCCACATAAAACTCATAATTACACCTCGGAAGAATTGCTAAACGGACTCCGGTTTGGATAAGGGTACCTCGGGACACCCCTAAGGCACTGCTATCGGCACCCTGCTTGGATAGGGCACTCCATACCCTAGCTTTTGAACTAATGGTTTTGGCGGAAAACTTGTTTTCACGGAATGCAGTTAGGGTTTGGTTTTGAGCGACTTTGAAGGAGATTCAATCGCAAAATTTCATTGGGCTGGACTTAATTAAGCTAAACAGGGAATGTATGGGTGTTGGATTCGATCAACCTTGGTCGGTCATCGATTGAAGCTAAAACAGGAAGGTGAGTTTCTCGGGTTCTTTTGGAAGTGCTATATTTGGAGAATACGTGGGAAGTAAGGCAGAGTATCTTCTCTGAAGATATCGTTCTATCAATAAGAGAGTTTTGAATGGCCGAAACGCTATACATGGGAAAGAAAAAGAAAGAATCCCGTAACTTGGCCGTGAAGAAGAAAAAAAAAGAAATTATTTTATGGAGATTTTGGGAGTGATTCTCGCGCCTGTTATGTATATATTGGCTGCTGGGAGGTCGATCAAAGGTAGACGGAGACCTTGGGGATAGAATAGTTAGCTAGAATTAGAAATAAGAAATCACGAAAGTTACTCAGTCTTGCAAAACTCAAGAACACCAAGAACATTGAACCGCCAGGAACTGTCGCAGAAGTAGTCTTAGATACAACGACAGAGTCAATCAACTATCATTCTTTGACAGTCTTAGAAACTTGTAACAAGACGTATGTAACACCATTACAGCATTACAAATCTCTGTTTTATACAATTTCTTCAATAAAACACCTTTTTGAGCTATGGATTATTATTTTGTGCGTGTTTTTGATATGAGGAGCTAAACCCCATCGGCCGGATGACGGAGGGGAAGCCAGTTCACAATTGTTTGGTAACTATAATTGATTCTTATGACTTTTTGCATTGATTTTTAATCGATTTATGATTTTCATTGATTATTTGTGATTTTGTTTGATAGTGTATGCTTAGTCTAAGAATTTTTGATGCACTATGCTTACGATTTACATCTAATGCTTTATAAAATCTACTTTTGGCAAAGAAATAGAGTCTAGAAAAGAGCTAAAATTGTTACGAATCATTGTATGAACCAATTGATTGTGAAGTTTGGTGGAATCCTAAGTCCCAGTAATCTCTCAATATTATTATTATCCTTTGTTTGATTTGCTAGTTGTAG
>JAJJWW010011943.1:0-27705 GCA_023531295.1 Papaver armeniacum | reverse complement strand
ATTTTGTGCCTTCATTTGAAGGTCTTGGCTAGATATTCATTAACTAATTTAAGTTTACTCACCCTAGTATGAGTGTAATTAACAGCACGGTACCACACTCATCACATTTAGTTGATGGCTAACTACTAATCTTTAATCATGTTATAGCAACAAATTCACACCAACACGGACATGCTTAACATTAAAACGGGGTTTCCCTCAAAACACCACAGCAATAGTAACTTAGAACATAAAGACAATTAAAACACAAATACAGCTAAATTGACGCTCGGCTAGCCCGGGCATAAACTATCACACACACAGTCCTCACTTGATTTATACATGCAAAAAGACCTAAATTACCAAACCCTAAATTTCTCAAAAGTAGAAATTAAATAGAAATAAAGTACCCATACTCTCCCCCGAAAAGATCACGTATTAAGCTCTACTGTCGTCTAAGGCTTCCTTGATTGATTTATGAGAAAACCTAATGCTTGTTTATCTCTAACAGCAGAGGTCATGAGAAGCTATTTTAGAGATAAACACAAATGGGTGCGCGGAAAATGTGAGAGGAGTTGTTGGTGAGTGAGTGGTACGATTTTGTGTCAGGAGGTGATGAGGAAGGTGGTATGGTTGAAGAAGGAGAAAATAGAGCTCACCTTTCTGTGATGAGACGAGGGGAGGAAGGAAGAAGAGAAGATGGAAATGAAATGGGGTTGCTCGATAGGGGTATAGGTGTATGGAGTCGCTTAGTTGTGGCGAGGGCCGGCAAAAAGTTTATGAGAAGGCCTCAGCGAGCGTAGGATGTAAGCAGCTATGATCACGAGCAGGCGAGAAGTCTCGGAAATGACGGAGTGTTGGCGGGAGCATCGATCGTTGATGTGCTAGGCGGAGCGGCAGTTGGATGTAGGCGAGGGAGATCTCCAATGGCTCGGAAGTGAGCGGAGCTGGATCGGGTCATAGGTAGCTCTATTAGAAATGCTTCCTTGTTAGGTTACAGCCCGGTTCTTGTATGGGCTTTGGCTATCAAGCTCCGCCCAGATGTTTGACTCCAATTCTTCGCTCTTTAGCTCCTCTCCCGGTTTTCTCAGGACTTTATTTATTACCTAAAAACACAAAATTAATTAATACAAATATTTATTCTTGAAAACAAAGAAAACACAGAATCACGGGATAATGTCGATTTCTAAGCGCGAAAGATGAGTAAAATGCCAATAAAATGGTGTATATTAATACCTTTATTTGGCACTAAATCACTGAGGGTTCTATGGAGAAAACTACTTCTAACATTAAGACCATTTGAATAGATTTTGAATAATTTGGTATTAAGCTATATGGATTGAATTTCAAAATCCAATAATTATGGTTTATTGATTTTACAAGAATTCATGTTGTTGCCTCAGGAAACTTTATCGACACAATAGCCTAAGTTCATTAATTAAGTATTTACAATTTTATGTGTTATTATTTGATAATCCATGCTTAGGTTGATTCTTTTGATAGGTTATGCTTAGGCGAAGCAAATAATTATTGTGAATCTATAAATTATGTTTTTCGATAATTCTCTCGTTATTATAATTTGATAGGTGATAGGTCATGCTTAGAGAATTTGATGGACTATACTTAGGAGATGCGAGTTTATGATCGAAAATCGCTACCAATAATAGGTGTTGCGATAGAGCGAGATATATACATAATTGGAGATTGATTTCTTTTGGTGCAAATTATACTCCCTCCATTGCAGGAAAGACCTTACTTTTTCAATTTGGCCTATTTTTAGGCTAAAATGAAAAAAGTGAAAGTATCATTTCCCAGCAGGAAGTAAATAATAGTGGAATCAGTATACCTAGTTGTTATCCCATTGAATTAAATAATTCTCTTTGTTTCATTTATTAAAATTCCTTGATTCTAAAAATCCCAAAACATCATTCTGGTTAATTAATTGAATGTTAGTTCACGGTATTTTTGCAGCTCCTGTGGAGTTCGACTCGTACTTACTCTTGTCTACTAGTTAGACATCGTGCGATTACGGTTATCACAAATAGGTATCCTCAGGATCCTATGTCGATTTTAGGCGCCCGGCTAGCCGGGACGGTTGTGGAATATTGTAATTAATAATTTGTACATATTTATTTTTTTTTTATTTTAAGTATATAGCTTATCTTTTCTTTTATTTTTATATTTTCTTTTAGTTCTTTTTAGTAGATTATTTGATTTTTAGGTACCTAGAGTACGAAGCGGTGGAGTCAACAAGCGGCCTAAAGTAAGTACTTGATATTCTCGCAAGGCTTTTGCAAGGTGAGTTATTGAAATTACTTTGAATAATGGTTTTCCGGCGAGTTGACTTCTTTTATTGCTTTTGGAATCCTACCAAAAAGTGAGACGAGTCATCGATATTTCACATGAGGAGTAGCCATATGCACCTTCTCATTATCAAGAACTGTCGAGTGTCTAAATAATGATTGGAATTATTCTCATAGGTATGATCATTAGGACCTTGTGAAGGTGCAGTCATTACCAACATACCACGATTATGAACCACGGTATGGTGATTCCAATTATTATTTACACACTTCTCCGTCGCATTATGAGAGAGATGATCAATCTTATTTTTGTGACCAATCTATTTATCACAACTATCTTTGTTAGAACGCCTCCAATATTGACATTGTTGAGCAGAACCCAAGCTAATGAATTATTTTCTTTGGTGAGTAAAACCCACATCATACATTGCTCAAGCTTGCTGAACAAGGCGATTTATCGATTGCTCGGCTAACACCGGTCGGTAAAAGATTTTGGTCACCAGGAGACAAGTTCTAATTTTCTAATACTCTTGATATTTATGATGAAACCGCTTTAACTAATGAATCGATGTGTATGAAGGAATGATGATGAACTTGATAGTTGTGATCCTTAGGAATAGAGACATTTTATTACCAAGTGAAGGTGGTGTATTTAGTCGACTTCGATCATGTTAATGATGCTCGCCTATTCAAAAGGATGAGTTTAGGATGAGAAACCATTCTTTTGACGGCGTGACATATCGTGCTATAACAATGTGCTTATGAAAGAATGTGTTAATTGCGGAAGGAGGCTTGGTAGTTGAAATCCACAGCGACTTAGAGACATTACCTTGCTTTATTATAAGGTTACTTCTAAGCATCTTTATTGTGATATTCCTATTGTTCATGGTGTTATTGATTATGATGATGATTTGAGTACGGGTTCTAGGCCAATGGAAAGGTTAATATACCTAGAATTTCACAGCACAACTTTTGAGAAGATTCTAATTTTAGTTAAGCTGCGTCTTACTCCCGATATTACTATATTATTTGCATCTATTAGATTCTCTTTGCACAGTGCATGTCTTTCGATTATTTGGCTCTCCCATCTCTAGCGATCCCTTTATTTCAGTTATTTTTGATCAAAATGATACATCCTTTGCAAAAAACCGGGTTGCAGGGTAGCTCTTTCCTTTGATAATCTACATATCTTTACGTTACTTGATGATTTGGTTGTCATCGGTTGTATATATTGCGCTGGGTTGATCCCCAAATATTTAGGTTGTTGATATGTGGAGAATCTTGGTTGTATATTCCGGTAGAGTATATCTATGTTCTTTTATTTTATTTATTTATTATATTTTTCTACTTTTTAAGTATCGTTTAAAATTTCTAAATCTTAATTTCTCGATTGGATGACTCAATAACATTGAGGACAATGTAATGTTTAAGTGTGGGAGTAGTTCATTTTTTACAACAATCACTTTTTTATTAATTGGGTTAAGGAATTTTACAAATAGGAAATGAAATCAAGAATACAACTCTACATTACAAAGATTCTCTCCTCAAAACTTTCCTCCACTCTCAAGCAGAGATCTCTCCCCATCTTAGGCACATTCAACTCTTTATATAGGATATTACATAGTGGGTGATGATAAGCACGTATGTCTTACTTTTATACCCATATTTATATTAGCTAGGATTAAATTATTTTTACTAATAACTCTATTTTAGTGCTTTTGTAGAAAGTACAAGTGAATTCGATCATCTTGGAAATATCTGACTATCCACCAATAAAATAGTGTTATTTTGATCATCTGTAAAATAGTGTAAAATAGTGTTATTTTGACATGTAATAGTGTTATTTTGATCATCCTGGAAGTACAAGTGAATTCGATCATCCTGTAAAATAGTGTTATTTTGACTAATAACACTATCATGTGACAAAGATCACTAAGAGCATCCACAGTCGTCGACCAAAACTAAAAATTTGGTCGTCAACAATTTTCTCAGTGGAGTATCGAGTAAATCCTAGACTAAAACTAAAAGCCAAACCAAATTTGGTCTTTGGTTTAGTTATAGTCGGGCGTATCTGTAATCTACTTGCTGATTGGGCGTAACTCAAAGTTGCGCCCCAACAATTAAAAAAAAAAAAAAAAAAATGGCGCGGTGGAATTATGACATAGAAAGCATGACGGAGTTGCGCCCCAATAATAATAAAAAAAAAAAAAAAAAATTGAAGCAACTTTGGGTTGCCCCATAATAATAAAATACTTGTTGGAGCGCGACTTTGATTTGCGCCTAATAATATAAATAAAAAAAAAAAAAAGAAATGGGACGAGATTTGGAATTACTTTGGTTGGCGTCTCAAGAGTTGGCACGACCAAATTTTAGTGCTCCCTCGGCTGCGTTGTACTGATTGGACTAAGCCGAGAATTTTAGTTTTTTTCTTTCTTTCTTTCTTTGGTTATAATTGTTGCTCTTGATTCTTTCTAATGTCGATTCACGGACCAAAGACAATGAGAATGAATATTTATTTCATGGTCACCTGCTTGGCTACATGAGCCATGATAAAAGCAACCAAAAAGAATGTATTGTTTGCCAATCACGTGAGCCACTACTGAAAAGTGGAACGTGGCTCCACTATCACCACAATTTGCAAGTGAAATGTTTAAGAAGCTGCCGTACTTTGGTATGTATAGAAATGAGAATCACGGTGCCTAATCCGAGACAATTCCAGATGATGAAAGCAAGCCATGAATCCAGCTGGTGCTGATGGATATGGTCGGAGTTGGCTGAGATGACAACAATGATGGATGACTGAAATGGGTGATGGTTGAGTTGGTTTTGCCGAAATTGGAAAATGGAGGTGTTGTTATTAATGTTGCTGCCATTGCATGGCTGTAAACGAAAAGATGAGTCTGTGTAGTATGTCCGGAGTTGAGGATGTCTCGACTGTGATGATGTCGTTCGACTCAAGTGAACATTTGGGGTCCCTAATTTGGAGCTCGTTTGGGGTTTTGCTGGTGACGGTGGCCTGAGTTTATCATGATTGAAGGTATCAAAAGGCATGAGAACAATTGGGGTTTGTGCCCGAAGTGGAGGAAGATGCTTATGAAGTCGAGTAATAGAGATGGTGGTCGTACATAGAACTGCAGATGTAAAATGGAAGAACTAGGTGATCAACTGCCATGGTGTTGAGCTTGATTTGAGTTGGAGGAGCTCGAGATGGAGGAGAACCATGTACTAAATGGATCGGCAATTGAAGGAACGGCTGCTGGTTGCAGTCAGTGAAGTGGAAATGTTGGTGATAGTAACAGCAACTGGAATTGGTGTTTCCGGTGAAGGGAGCTGGAGTTGGATGGTCTCCGAATGTGACTGGTGGGCTTGTTGCAACCGGTTGGGTGATGATTTGAGGTGTGAATGAAGATGAGAACTGAGCAGGGTGATGGCTGGTTTGTACTTTGAATTCTTGGTCTCTGGTGGAAGTAATTTGGCAGCAACGTCTGTGGAGTTTTGGCTCCAGATGGTGTGCTGCTGCTGTTGAAGTATTTTACAGCAGCGAACGGAGCTCATGACGCGACAACTAGGGGGTGAATGAGAATAGCAACTGCAGTTCTGCCATGAATAAGTTGTGATCGTGATGGAGGTCTATTAAATATTTTTTCCAGTACAAGAACTAAAGATCTGAGCAGTGGAGTTGAAAGCGAATTAAGGAGAATAGAAGATACAGATGCTGCCGGCGTTGGTTATGGCAGATGCAAGGGTAGTGCTTCAGCTGTGCATGGAGAAGCTACGAGCTGGAAGTCAGGCAAGCTTTCATGAACTATTAAGTTTGGTTGATTTGGTGATGCTGGCAGAGATGCAAGGGAGTTCAGTATGGATTGGCTGAGGTAGCATGGCTGAAATAATAGAAGTGCAGTTGATGGGGTGATTGGTTGAGCTGACGGTGAATTGAAATTGGGTCTGCAAATGGGTTTACTGGAGTAATGAAACAACAACGATGCAAGGGGTTACGGAAGCAATTCATGGCAACAAAAAACGAAGTTGGGTTTGCTAGGACGAGAATGGAGTTGTATATGAAGCTGTATATGCATGAAAGAAGAAGAGTTTGTATGAGTTCTTTGACTTATCGATTACAGCTTGGGTTTGTGGTGACTTTGAGCTGCCAAGCCCTCTCGATTGGAGAAAAGAATTGGTTGCAACCAAACTAGATGATGGTGTTGAAATGTGATGTTGTATGTGTCTGGCTGGTGTTACATTCCAAATCGCATGCGAAATGGAAATGGGGACTGTGGTTCAAGTTATGTACAGGGAAGATGAAACATGTTGTTTCCATTATTGCATAGATGTCGGGTAGACCTGCAGACATAAATGAGGAGAGGCTGGAGAGGTTCCCATAACTACAGCAAGAGCTTCTTGGTTTCGTTCTTATCTCTCTCTATCGCTGGAGTCAGGGTTGTAGCTTCATGTGGAGATCGAGGACCTGAGGAGATGGCAGTGATGGATTGATATCTCAAGTTGGCAACTACAATGGGCTTCTGGGTTGGTATTTATGCAGCATCAGGTCTTGCAGCGACTAACAGTGGTGTCATAAATTGCTGAAGCAGACGATGGCCAGAAAGTGGTCACGAAGGAGTCCGTGCTGGAGTTGGACGAGTGCCGGAGAAACAACAGAGAGCTTTTGGAAGTTGGTGGACGAGAGTGCTTAGAGGATTAGAAGACGGAGAAGGAGCTGAACGTGGAGGTGATGGTCAGAGATAATTGCATTCAAGGAAGGAGCTGGATTACCAGTGATATGACAAAATTGAGATGGTCAGAGGAGTTGCGAAGTGGCGTTCGAGGGTTAAACAGAAGTTGGACTTTGGTAGTGGGCCTGAATATAGTGTGTATCGGGCCTGGCCTTGGCAACGCTGCGAGTTCTTTGGTGGAGCTTAAACAACACCTTTTATGAATCGAGAAGAAACGGAAAAGAAGAGGAGACGGCGCGGCTACAAAGCCGTTCTAGACACAGTCAGAACAGGAGTAGGGTTTGAAGATTATTTCTCCTTTTTCAATTTTTGCCTGAGTTAGTTCCGATTTGATTTGAATATGTTTATGGCTTTTGAGAAAGCCATGTCTAGCTAGAACCATGTTAGGGTTTAGATTGAAACCAATTTATTTATATAAACTCTACGATGATATTTCTAATAATGATTCATTGATTAGTAATTTCTCTTCATATAGCTTGGTACTCAATTGTTTATGTGATATTCTTGATTATTTATGCTTTTGAATTGATATTTATTGGTTGGTTAAATCCTAGGCGTGGTATGCAAGGATAGATAGGTAATGCTTTAGGATCGCTACATACGAAGCGAAGGAAGTTACAGCGGAGAAACTATATT
This sequence comes from Papaver armeniacum, assembly GCA_023531295.1. Lineage (NCBI taxonomy): Eukaryota > Viridiplantae > Streptophyta > Magnoliopsida > Ranunculales > Papaveraceae > Papaver > Papaver armeniacum. The sequence goes on along the minus strand of JAJJWW010011943.1, from coordinate 20,057 downwards.
TTAGAATTTAATATAACATCTTCAGGGACATGAGATTGATTTCGATATTTGTCTTGAGTAATAAATATAAATTAGTAGAGTTTTATATGATTTAATTGGTGGAAATCGAAAACCTAATAACCCTTTACCTATTTTGTTACGATTATTTATTATTTTTCATTTTGTTCTCAAATCAAGAAAAATTGTTAAGCATCATCTTATTTGATTACTTTGTTTTTGGTATTAGTTAGTAGGGTATTTCACACTCCTCGTGGGAACGACACATGCCATTGTCTACTAGTTAGGCGTTGTGCACTTGGGTATTATTATTGTAGTTTTGAGCCTACCAAGTTTTTGAGCCGGTCTTGGGAGATGGTAGCAAAATACTCACTAGTTGATATCATTGTATATAGCTTATTTTTATTTTTTTGTATATAATTTCTTTTCTTTTAGATTTCTTTTAGTTCTTTTTACCGATTCGTTTGAATATTTTCGGTACCTTAGTCTGAAGTGCTATATGCGAAAAGATGCACTCGCAAAGGTTTTGCAAGGACCACTTGGAAGATCCACTAAAGGTTTGATTAGCACATTTTGGGTATGATTTTGATGATGATAGTGTTATTTGTGAAGTCAATGCCTTATTAGACTCCCACCACTGCTAGACACTAACAAATGGAAACCCAAACTAGAACCTCTAGTTTTGTCAGGAGTCTCGACTAGTTCCATCGAGTCGAGGATGCTAAAACCTTGACCTATTAGCCATTAAGTTAAATTTTTCGTCTTGATGATATTGATAATAAAACCGTTTTAGATGATAATGGGTCTATAAGTCGCGATATTATTGCTCCATTGAGGCCTTGTTGGAGAATGCATTTGGAACCAACATATGTTTGTGTGCCCGAAAGTGAATTTGAACCAATATCGATCGTGGGAAGTTATTTCCATGACTTAGAACCTGATTTAGGGAGTACAAAAAGCTGTTTCAATTCTTTAAACAATCTTTACTAATTATCTCGCGAACTGATTTACTTCATATTCAAGGTTCGAATTATGTTTTAAATAAGATTGATTCGGTTTTATCTCTCTGGGTACTAATATTTCTTCTTTAGGGTTCATGTTTATGACTAATCATATTAGTTGGGTTGATCCCCAACTCTTCGGGCTTTATATATATGACTCACACTTACCTTCAGGTACCAACCCCATTGTTTGAGAACATGCTCTTTGGCAAGTAGGGAAGCAGATAACTTTCGCTTCATGGGAGTCAACCCATCGATTTGTTCCCCACTACTCTATCTCTTATTTTCTTTTTTTATTTTTTTTTCATTTCCCATCTTAATTTCTACGTTGGATGACTCAATTACATTGAGGACAATGTAATGTTTAAGTGTGGGGGAGTGACATTTTCGTTAGGTTTTTTTTAAAAAAAAAAAAAATTATGACCAGCTGTAGAGCGGGTCTTAAAAAAAAAAAAACATGCCCAGCTGTTTAGCGAGTCTGCATTTTAAATCAAAAAAAAAAAAAAATTATGACCCGTTTAGCATGACTTTAAAAAATAAAATAATAAATTACATGATGATCATTGTTTAGCGGGTCTTTACGTCTATTTATTTTAGCAGACATCTCTATCCACCATTTAGTGGTTAGTCTAGTTTCTAAACCACTGTTTGTTTAGTGGTTTCGTCTTCTTGTTTAGCGGACATCACTCTTTATCCAAATTTGTGTAGCGGATATATTCTTTGTTTTGCTCTTCAGGACTAGCAAAATATAAGTGTAGGGGTGTTGATAAGCACGTATATGCTACTTTTTATACCCATATTTATATTAGCTAGGCCTCATTATTTTGACTAATAACACTATTTCGGTGCTTTTGTAGAAAGTACAAGTGAATTCGATCATCCTGAAATATACTGACTAAGTTGCGGCTTAAATGGCGTTTTGTGACAAAGATCACTAATGTCCCGATTCACCGGACCAAAGACAATGAGAATGAATATTTATTTCATGGTCACCGCTTGCTACATGAGCCATGATAAAGCAACCAAAGAAATGTATTGTTTGCCAATCACGTGAGCCACTCTTTGAAAAGTGGGAACGTGGCTCCACTATCACCACAATTTGCAAGTGAAATGTTTAAACAACTGCCGTACTTTTTGGTATGTATAGAAATGAGAATCACGATGCCTAATCGAGACAATTCCGGATGATGAAAGCAAGCCATGAATCCAAATGGTCTTGATGGATATGGTCGGAGTTGGTGAGATGACAACAATGATGGATGACTCCAATGGGTGATGGTTGAGTTGGTTTTTGCCGATAATTGAAATGGAGGTGATGTTATTAATGTTGCTGCCATTGCATGGCTGTAAACGAAAGATGGAGTCTCCAGTAGTATGGACGGAGTTGAGGATGTACTCCGACCGTGATGTTGTGGTTCGACCTCGGTGAACATTTGGGTCAATTTGGAGCTCGTTTTGGGTTTTGCTGGTGACGGTGGCCTGAGTTTATCATGATTGAAGGTATCAAAAGGCATGAGAACAATTGGGGTTTGTGCCCGAGTGGAGGAAGATGCTTCTGAAGTCGAGCAATAGAGATGCTGGCCTACATAAAACTGCAGATGTAAAATGGAAGAACCAACTGCCATGGTGTTGAGCTTGCTTTGAGTTGGAAGTGTAGGATTCAAATATCGCACAACATATTCTCTTAGCGTGCGAGATTCAATTATTTTCTTAACTCGCGAGAGTGTCTCGAGAGAAGGTAGCAAGACTCGCGAGAGTCTCGAGAGAGGTAGCAAGGCTCGAGAGAGTGTCTCGAGAGAAGGTAACAAGACTCGAGAGAATGTCTCGAGAGAAGGTATGGGCTCGAGAGAATGTCTCGAGAGAAGGTGTGAGGCTCGAGAGAGTGTCTCGAGAGAAGGTAACAAGACTCGAGAGAATGTCTCGAGAGAAGGTAGCAAGGCTCGAGAGAGTGTCTCGAGAGAAGGTAACAAGACTCGAGAGAATGTCTCGAGAGAAGGTAGCAAGAGATCTGATTATTAAAGGGCTCGCGAGAATGTCTCGCGAGACGGTAGCAAGAGCTGCGAAATTATCAAAGAGCTCTCGAGAGCATGAGGCCGTATATGAGTTGTCATCCACTATGTAAATACTATATATAAAGAAGAGAGAGGGGAGAGGGGGAGACATTTTTTAGGAGAGGATATTATTTTAGGAGAGAGGTTAGACAATTTTAGAGAGAGATTTTTTAGAAAAACTTTATTTTCTTTATCATCTTCTTCCCCCAAATAATTAGATCTGGCTCTAGAAAATATCCATTAATGGAGATTCTAAATGTAATACTAATGTAACCTCAACAATCATAGTGAAGAATCGTGGATGTAGATCACATTGATCGAACCACGTAAAAAATCTTATGTGTCTATTTAAATTTCTAGCACTTATATTTTGAGATTTAGGTGATTAATAAGATTTAGATCTACGAAATTGAGTAAGGGGTGTAGTGTGGGATTTCCTGCTACTACATATGCGCTAGAAACAGGGACGGACGATTTGTTGATCCAAGAGAAATTTGGTGAAGTTAGTCATTGAATACAGTTTTCTTTTATGAGTCTTTAGGTTATGAGAGCAAATATGGAGATTTCACCGAAATTTCATCCACTCAACAACGAACAACATCAAAAGTTCATCAATAGTTGAGAGAAATCAAGTAACAGAGGAAAGAAATTAAGTCGTCAACAAATTGCTCAACAGAGACAAATATTTTCATCTTTTCTTTTATCCGGTATACTAATGCTCGATTTGGAAATTTTGAGACTAAATGAAAGAAGCGAAGTGTGATGGCGATTTCATATGCATGGCCGGTGTGAAGGAAGGATGGATTTAGTTAGTTGACCAGATTTTTCATCAATGTGTACCATTAAATAAGCTAAAGAATCGAGATTCATATGCTTTTCAAGATTAGTATGAAGATTAAGCTAATTGAAAACACGAAGTGAAATAATACTATAAGCGGCAAAATTATCTCGTCACATTATTGTTCCCAAGGGAAAAAGCGGAAGCTACGAAAGACATTTACATTCTCGAGGTAATGTCATTTGGAGTCAAAACAAACAAAGAGACGTGATGGTATGGGATAGTGTTGTCGATGAAGATGAAGCGCAAAGGAAATAAGATTAGGCGAATTGCCGAATGGAGAGATAACTAATTCTGCGAAGTTATAGTAATCGAAAGGAACATACCAACTTATAACTCGCGGTGAAGAAGAAGACATGCAATAATCGAGTCAATTTAAAAGAAGATACCAACTATTCTAGCGAAGGCAGAAGACGATCAAGGAGGCGACCATTCCACTTCAAGGATAGTAGGCAAAGTTAAACAAAGTAAAATTTTGAAGAAACAGAACCACGAGACGAAGCTTACTTCATCGAGAAAACCAATGAAGTCAAGCCAATCTTTGGACAAGTGAAGAAGGGTTTACGTGAAGAAGGGTTACTGGCGGTCAAGATTTACACCATACACCTAAGTCAATATGCCCGAGTGATTAGGGAGGCAGACTTGAAAATGCGTCAACAAAAGGGTCATCGAAGCAAAGTACATATTTCATTGAACGACCCGGTTCAAGAGCCAAGAACATCATAATCAAAAGGGAGTGTTTTTATCCTTTCATCTTCGGTTTTGAAATTGATACATTGATTTATTTAAACTAAAAACGCAATATTATTTAAACTAAACCGTATAATCATTGGTAATGATCATTAATATTCAATGAAAAAGCATTATCGGTGATGAAGAGGATACACATTTGTCATCGGTTAGTCAACACACACAAAAAGATTTGAATGATGAACGGGTGATGTTGAAGCAACATAAAGTCGGCGAAAGAAGCGAGAGATGAAGAAGGAGTAGCGGAGAATGAAAACCAAACGGGATTTCCATTAACAATCTAGCCGCATAAGCGAAGAACATAGAGAAGAAATAAGAATTAACTCAAGCAAATCAATATAACACACGGTGAATCAACTAAGGCCAATAAACTATCTCGTAAAGAAGGAATAAATCAAGGAAGGAGTTAGCCATTCCAAAGTAACATCGACAAAGTCGGGATAACTTGTGAAAAGATTAATATCTCAACCTAGGCGAAGAACATCAGCGAACCGCAAGACAAACAAAAGTCAAGAAACATTAGCAAAGAAAAGATCAAGTGAGACAAACTTACTTCGTCATTAAACTCTGAGAATCAACTTTTTGACCAGCCCCGGCGAGGATCTCGCAGAGTGAAGGAAAAAGAAGAAGTTGCCGAGGGAGAAAGAAAGAATAGAAGGAAAAAGATCAAGAGAAGTTCAGCCAAGAGAATAACTTTACAAAGCCTGCGTAATGTCACGACATGTTAAGAAGCAGGAAGGAAGAAGAAAGGACAATGGGAAAAATTATACAAGGGGTGATAACATCAAAATAACTTTTGTGAATTTTACAACACTTACGAAAATAGGAACTTGAATGAGATGGTCACAAGTGAAGTTGAAGAGTTCGATAACATGGGTTCGAATCCCCCACAATTCATTTTTTTCGTACATTTTTAAAACATGCAAATGTGTTTTGCGATATGAGTCCAAGAGCTCGAGAGTTGGTTGGTTTGCTCCATTCGCAAATCAGAGGAGGTTAAATTTAAACAAGTGTACGTTCATTTCGCACAGAGAAAGCTAAGTTTCAACAATTATGATATAATTTCGCAGTGGAGGGTTAATCTCGCACAGAGAAAGTCAAGTTTTACCAAGTATACGTTAAATTCACAAGAAAGGGTTAGAACAGTTGGTATGGTGCGAGAATATGCAAGAGGAAAGTCAAGGGTTCAAATCTCATTTCTCACACTTCTTTTGCTTTGCGAGATAATTATATTTTGTGCGACGTTTGTACATTTCAAGGATGATAGCTTCATAAGCAAATCATATACTTCGCAGAAGAGACAACAACAAAGACAAACCGCAAATGATATGATATTATGAGAATGAAAGAATGAATGAAAGAAATGAAGAAAAGAATGGAAGAATGAAAACATGAAAGAATAAAAAATGAAAGAATTATCAAAGACATTACAATAATTTCAACAAAATAATCGGATAGAGAAATGAGATAATTTCAAAAATGAATGATTGAATGAATGAAGAAAATCAATAAAATAACCGGAATGGGACGAACCTTTATGGCGTACACCCTAGTTCGCGAATAACATTTCGTAAGAGGCAAATGTAAGACCTAAAGTGCGTCATATAAGGGGTATCTCTCGACATGGCTCGGGGAAAGGTTACACCGCTCCCGAAGCTTTGAGTCATGGAAATTTGGGCCCATGAAAGCCTATCCGGAGGAGGTACCTTGGATTCCCAACTATATATGTAGGTTATACCACAGGTTGGGCGACCGAGGGTCTCTTCTTAGGAGTCGGTGTATGCTCAAGGCGCCGAGAGTACACGGTTGAGCCGAGTGCCCGGGATGGATGAACCTACCACAGCCATTCTTGGCAAGTCTTGGCATATGTTGCACTCGCCCAAGAAAACTCCACTTAGGGTGCAGCCTCGTAACCATAAACCCTATAGGTATAAGGGATAAGAGGCTGCGAAAACAAGCTGGTTGTTGTTAAGACCAGGATGGGAGGAGCTAGTCTTGTATGGCGATGTTTCGCCTCCTTGAAGGGGCAACCGGGGAGATGATAAGGGCGACGCTCTCCATTAGGGAGAGTGTCAAAGCAGACGCAAATGTCATGAGGCTTTGTTTTCGCAAGGAGACTTAGGCTTGTCATATTTGTGCAATGATCCTGAAGAGGCAATAATACTAACGCGAGGGTAAGGCGAGATCAATGGGTCTTTACACGAAAGTGTACGGACGTCTGCGATTTCGTCGCAAGACGGCAATGTCATGGGGCTCCATGTTCGCAAGGATATTTAGGCACTGTCATATTGTCGCAACAAAACATCCTGAGAGGCAAAAATACTTGAAAAATGATAAGGCAAGATCAATGGGTCTTTACATGCAAGTGTAAAACGTCCTGCGATTTTGTCGCGATGAAAGGTGGCGGGGAGGACCTCTAATTAGGGAGGTCTAACTTGGAAGTCCACACAAAAATGATAAGGCAAGGTCAATGGGTCATTGCATGAAAATGTAAAGACGTCCTGCGATCTTGTCGCAATGATAAAATTCAACATAAAGCAATGAAGAGATTATACTATCGCATGAGCACAACGCAGAGATAGAGGAAAGATAAGAATGAAGAAATAACTCACTCATTCAACACTTTTTCAACGATTCTACCTTCGTAGATAAAGAACGAGAGGCAACAATGGATTACCGAAAAAACATTTTATGTTCTTTATTTTCTCGGCAATGTTCTTTATTTTCTCAAGAATCATTTCCAAGGAAGATGTTTACCAATGAACAACAAGAATCCTCACCAAAAATGGAATAATGACTTCCATGAACAGAGGCAATACTTCTTATACTTCAGGATTAATATTTCTTAAAGTTTGGAACTTCGCGAAAAATAGAGCATAGCATGGGGAAAGAACATGGAGCGAGAGTTTCGCATGATGGATTCCTTGATACTTCTTATATTTAGAGGATTAAGTACTTCTTATACTTCTCAAAGGATACTTCATACTTCTTATATATTTCGAGGATTGAGTACTTCTTATGCTTCTTCAAGGATACTTCATACTCGCGCATACTTCAAGAGATAATACTTCTATTCACTTCTCAAAGCTTGAACCCAAAAGAATAGAGGCAAGTACGTACTTTTCAAGTCCAGTATTCTTCCGCTCGTTCCTTCATCAACAAAGATCAAAGATTACTACAACAACGATTTTTCCTTAAAGATCGCTCTTCAAGCAATATTCAAGGAAAAAGAGGCAAGATGTAGGATTCAAATATCGCACAACATATTCTCTTAGCGTGCGAGATTCAATTATTTTCTTAACTCGCGAGAGTGTCTCGAGAGAAGGTAGCAAGACTCGCGAGAGTGTCTCGAGAGAAGGTAGCAAGGCTCGAGAGAGTGTCTCGAGAGAAGGTAACAAGACTCGAGAGAATGTCTCGAGAGAAGGTAGCAAGGCTCGAGAGAGTGTCTCGAGAGAAGGTAACAAGACTCGAGAGAATGTCTCGAGAGAAGGTAGCAAGGCTCGAGAGAGTGTCTCGAGAGAAGGTAACAAGACTCGAGAGAAGGTCTCGAGAGAAGGTAGCAAGAGACTCGAAATTATTAAAGGGCTCGCGAGAATGTCTCGCGAGACGGTAGCAAGAGCCTGCGAAATTATCAAAGAGCTCTCGAGAGCATGAGCTGTATGTGAGCTGTCATCCACTATGTAAATACTATATAAAGAGGAGAGCAGAAGAGGGAAAGGGGGAGACATTTTTTAGGAGAGAGATATTATTTTAGGAGAGAGGTTATTTTTAGACAATTTTTTGAGAGAAAAACTTTATTTTCTTTATCATCTTCTTCCCCAAATAATTAGATCTAGGGCTCTAGAAAATATCCATTAATGGAGATTCTAAATGTAATACTAATGTAACCTCAACAATCATAGTGAAGAATCGTGGATGTAAATCACATTGATCGAACCACGTAAAAAATCTTATGTGTCTATTTAAATTTCTAGCACTTATATTTTGAGATTTAGGTGATTAATAAGATTTAGATCTACGAAATTGAGTAAGGGGTGTAGTGTGGGATTTCCCGCAACTACAGGAAGAGAGCTCGAGATGGAGGAGAACCATGTACTAAATGGATCGGCAATTGAAGGAACGGTACATTAGTTGCGATCGATGAAGTGGAAATGTTGGTGATAGTAACAAAGAATCCGGAATTGCAGTTCGGTGAAGGGAGCTGGAGTTGGATGGTCTCAGAATGTGACCCAGTGGGCTTGTTGCAAACCTGGTATGGGTGATGATTTGAGGTGTGAATGAAGATGAGAACCGAAAGGGGGTGATGTCTGGTTTGTACTTTGAATTCTTGGTCTCACTGGAAGTAATTTTGGCGAGAACGTCTATGGAGTTTGGCTCGAGATGGTGTCTTTCTGGCACATTCAGTATTTTACAACAAATAATCCGAGCTCATGACGCGACAACTAGGGGTGAATGAGAATAGCAACTGCAGTTCTGCCATGAATAAGTTGTGATCGTGATGGAGATCCTTCACCTACTTGATGAACTCCTCTAGGATTGGGCTGAGTTTGACTAGGAAACTTACCTTTTTCCCTCAAAGACTCATTTATCCCGACTAACCCGGGTTTTCAACTCGGAAATAGCTCGAGAGTTAGCATAACCTATACTCTTACTTTCTTCTATCCTTGCGCAACCATTTGGTTGATCTTTTCAGCTTTTAATAAATGAGCGAGAGTATCCTCTAAACTTGTGATCTTTTTTTCAGAAGGGTTCTGAACCGAGTTTGACTCAAGGGTTCTTTGCATAACCAAAACCCGGGGAGGCCGAGAATTACTAGACAGACCTTGATTCCAGCCCTTAGACCAAGAAAAATTAGGATGGTTTCTCCAACCGGGGTTGTAGGTCTCTCGAGTATGGGTCAAACTTTTGGCGGTTCTCAAACCTAGCGTTGTTATAGACAAAGATGGGCTTGTTCTTCACTAACTCCGACCTTCCCAAAATGAGTTATCGGGCTCTATTCCACAACTAGATACTTGAGAGGTTCTATTAGGTTCACCAAGGGACCTATTTTTAGAGTGACCCATTTCAAAGCTTCTAACCTTCGGGACAAAGCGTGAAACTTAGCATCGACCGAAGCTTGTATCTACCACATCATTCTACTTCTATTAACCAAGAGTCTTTTTGGGGTTCAACACAAGACTCCCACCGTTGGGATTTCTCACAACAACTCCTAAGAAGGTGAAGGCATCCTCAGCACTTTTATTAGTGAACTCACCAAAGACACATGACTCGAAGCCATGGCTTTGGTCGAATAGTCTAAACCATCATAAATAATCCCTACAAGTTTCATCTTATCAAATCCATGGTGAGGACAACGAGATAGGAGATCATTGAATCTCTCTAAGAACCTATAAAGTGACTCTACCTCTTGTTGCACACTAGTACTAATCTTTCCCTAATAGAGTGGAGTTTATGCTTAGGGTAGAATTTCATATAGAAAGCGTGAATAAGTTCTCGCCATGTTTCAATGGATCCAGGATGGTAGGTTGTTTAGCAGTCTTGGCTTTATCTTTTAAGGAAAATGGGAATATCTTAAGTTTCAAAACTTCATCGCAAGGTCTTTTATTTTAAGCTCGTCCCACAAATTTCCTCAAAGTCCCTAATATGAAAATAAGGGTTCTCATCATCTTTTCCTAAGAATATAGGGATCATCTCAAGAATATTAGCCTTTATCTCGAAGTTAGCCGTATTGGTGGCAATTTAATACATGAAGCTCGATTGGTCGAGTTGGGAACATGTAATCTTTTCAAAGTTGCCATCGTTGGCACAAATCAAGTACTAGGGGTACTTTCCTCACTAAGAGACAAGATTTTCAAAATCGAAGTTTCAAAAGGGCTCTCAAAGAAGAATCTTGAGTTCCCCGCCTTCACAAGAAAGACTACTAGGTTTGTCACTAATCAAACGACCTAGAGTGTTTCTTTTCCAAGCCCGTTCTTTAAAGACCTCGAGCATACACTAAAAAAATAAAACAAAAGAAAAATCCTAAAAGGAAGGGAAGTTCTATGCAAGCACAAACAAGGGCCGACATCACCACAAGAAACCTAATGATATCTAGCAAACAAAAAGCGTGATGGCTCCACTTAGATTGTTTTCTGAACCAGCTTCTAATCGTCCGAAAGGGAATTCGTTACAATTTAAGCAAACCCTCTCGGATCAATCCGAGTCAAAGTAAGTTGAATCAAGGCGAGGAAGCTCAATGGATCTTTGATACCCAAGGCCTTACCGCTATTACAAGGCGCGCAGTCACGCATTCAACTTCACAGAGACCATCATGAACTTCAAAGTATGCTAAAAGAGTAACCAATATTTTTCTGAAGACTTTCCTACTAAGCTCGTTACCCTATCGGTCTCGTTCTATTCCAAATTTTAAAGCTTAGGTTCGCGTTAAGTATCGTTTTCTAAAGGCGGGCATGAAGAGAACGGTGATGAAATCGAACCCTTATATTATATGGCCGGTCCTTGCCTTTACTAGGAAATTAAAGCAGCCGTTTTCAAGTCCTCGACATATATTCACACGAAGGAAGACAAGAACTTCGCTGGCGGGGGATTCGTAAAGTGTTTCGACAAACTTACCTCCCGTACCGTGACGGGGGATGAACCGTTGTAGTCGACTCGGGCCACGACTCCTATGTCATGTCACGAACCCGAGGGGCCGAGGTGATATCGTAATCACCGTCCTTCTCTGCAAACAGTTTGATATTTAATACTACCCTTCCGTAGGGTTTAAAAATAAAAGAATGTCCAAGTCCAAAGTCCAAGTCCAAAAAGTAAAAGAAAAGGAAAGGAGAGTCTAAAAATATAAAAATATCTAAAAAAAAATAATAATAAAAATGCCTCTTTTTTTTCTCTCTTTTATAAATATAAAAAAAAATCTTCTTCTTTCGCTCCTTTCGCTTTGTCTTTAACTCCAAATCTTTAAGTATTCACCAAAAGTTTTGGCAAATTTTTCTTTAAACTCCAAATCCCAAAATCTGAAAGGAAAAGACAAAAACCCAAAAACGTAAAGAAGAACAAATAAATAAAAACCTAAAAGAAAAATCTAAAAACTCTAGCCTAAAGACAAGCCCGCTACGGCGGCGCCAAAAATTGATGTGACTCAATAATGTTGTAGTAATAAGGTTCGTTGAGACTTGTGAAAGCAAAAGATTTTAGACTTATAAAAATTAATAATAGAGAAAAATTAACACAAAATTGTTTTAAGATATGAGAGAATAACCAAGACACTGATTCCACTATAACACATGAATGAAATACGGTAAATAACCCAAAACTCTAATTATCTTTTAAATCCCTTGTTTCTTAATTCACAAATAATCAGACAAATTCTCAAAATTAATTGTATCCCTAAGCATAGATTATCTTAATACAAAGCATAACCTATCTAATTGAATCACAACTAATGAAAAGAATTTTGCGAACAATTAAAACTCTGCAAAAGCAGTGATTGAGTGAATTATAAATTATAAATTAGAGCAAATAAAATGGTTACCGCTTATTCATGCGTAAATAGCTTCCTCATTGCCTTGGTTGTGGGAGAATTAGCCAGCTCATCATGTTGGAAACACGCTCAAAATTCATTATTATTGCTCAAAAATGGTTTACAAATGATGAACAAAGGAGAATAAGTTGAAAATCGGGTTTGCAATTATAGATGTTGCAAACACTTTATTCCCAAGGAATGATAAAACCGTTACTTCTTTTAAGTCCCCCCCTCCGTATTACGACCAACGCAGTGTCGGGAGACACTTTGTAGAAGAACGACTGGCTTATACGGTGGTCTCTGTTCTTACGTGTTCTTGGTGCAGAAGAAACAGAGCAGAGAATAATTACGCGCAACTTTGATTTTTGCTCTTCTCGCGTTAATTTCTCCCAAACTCTCCGTCCTTGTTCTATGCTATCTCCCCCACTTATTTATAACCCAACAAACCTCGATATATATCGCCATAACGTCAAATAATTCTCAATATTCTTCACGGCATGTTTTAGGAAATAATCTCGATTTTTTGATTTCTCCACGCGTTTTAAAGCCTCCAAATTGCTATATTTAACTCCTTCACACTCCATAGAGTTGTTAGGATCTCCAATACGTGCAAGCACCTCTGTTGCTCGCGAAATCTCGTGAATATCTCCTCCGTGTCTGCTGCCCTGATTTTTCTTCTCATGGAAATTACACCAATTTGGATCGAAACCAGCACCTATACCAGCCCCGTTAGGCCAAAAGGAAGATACCCAATCAATTCCGACCCTTTAGTCTCACTTTAAGAGCTCCAAATTCGCAACCCTAATTACGCCCGTGAAACCAAGCTTTTCCCGCCACTTTGAATTTTGAAATGGAGAAGATGAAGTCCCCTATCCTCGTTGCTGGGGTGCGAATAGCAGTGCCTCCTTGGGGGTGCCCTTAGCAACCGGGTTACCCCTTATCCAAAGACGAGAGTCAAATATCAAATGTCCTCCGGGGGTGTTCCGCGCAACTTTTCGAGCCGATTTTTCCAAAAAATATTTATTTCCAAAAATACCTAAAAATGCATAAAAAACACAATATTAGTACAAAAATCGAGTTCCAACAATACCAAGACTGAGACAATTGGACACAAAAAATGTGTCTATCGAATAATGTTAGGATCGCTACATACGAAGCGAAGGAAGTTACAAATGGAGAAACTATATTTTAGAATTTAATATAACATCTTCCTAGACATGAGATTGATTTCGATATTTGTCTTGAGTAATAAATAGAAATTAGTAGAGTTTTATATGATTTAATTGGTGGAAATCGAAAAACCTTAATAACCCATTACCTATTTTGTTACGATTATTTTATTTTTTTTTGTTCAAATCTGAAAAATTGTTAAGCATCATCTTATTTGATTACTTTGTTTTTGGTATTAGTTAGTAGGGTATTTCACACTCCTCGTGGAACGACTGCCTTGCCATTGTCTACTAGTTAGGCGTTGTGCACTTGTAGTATTATTATTGTAGGTTTTCGAGCCTGCGGTGGACAACTAAGGCATCCTTTATTTTAGGATCTCGACTTGCGATATTCTTGCAAGTATACAAGTGTTAGATTTCGTAACACTCCTAAATCTCGCTAGGTCTCCACATCTTTCTCGTGTTTAGGCTATCGTCATCTCATTGCGTCATTTACAGAACTAGTCCGCGATATCTTCGCAAAATGTTGTATAATGATTTCGCAAAGGTATTGATGTTGCGATATTCGATCCTACAATTATATCCAAACATCCTCTGCTACACTCCAAATGTCTTCGGTATGTGACGGGAGATTATACTTCCTTGGCCTACCCCTACCCCTTTTCTTTGGAACTTCCGATACATCGACTATGGGTGTGGCTTCGGAATGATCACCTTGTTGTTCTTGGTAGCTCAATGTTGGTACCTTTGGCGGCCTACCCCTTTTCTTTGGAACCTCCGATACATCGACTATGGGTGTGGCTTCGAATGCTCACCTTGTTATTCTTGGTAGCTCAATGTTGGTACCTTTGACTCGCCTACCCTTTTCTTTGGAACCTCCGATACATCGACTATGGGTGTGGCTTCTAATGCTCACCTTGTTGTTCTTAGTAGCTCAATGTTGGTACATTTGGCGGCCTACCCCTTTTCTTTGGAACCTCGATACATCGACTATGGGTATGGCTTCGGAATGCTCAACTTGTCGTTCTTGGTAGCTCAATGTTGGTACCTTTGGCGGCCTACCCCTTTTCTTTGGAACCTCGATACATCGACTATGGGTGTGGCTTCGAATGCTCACCTTGTTGTTCTTGGTAGCTCAATGTTGGTACCTTTGGCGGCCTACCTATTTTCTTTGAACCTCTCGATACATCGACTATGGGTGTGGCTTCGGAATGCTCAACTTGTTGTTGACACATTAACGGTTCCTTCCTCGATCTACCCCTTTTTAGTTGAACCGGCGCCTGGCCAATCGGGTTCCGAAATCTCACTTGCGGATAGATATCGTTTCTTGGTTGTCGCGAGTTCTTCTTCACGTCGAGTCATTTCTTTGAATTCTTTCCTTTGTTTTCTCCTTGAAACTTTAGTTTGTGGTCTACCTATCGGATCTCCCTTTCTGGCTCTTCACTTGGTTTGATCCATGGGTGAGTAATTAGCCTTAGTTGGCTCAACAATACTTGTCGGCTAGCCGGGTTGCCACGTGAGTAAGCTTCGTATAATTTCTTTGCTTCATGTGTATCCCATGGTGATTGTCCTAGAGCTTCCGTAGGGGAGGGTCAAAAGATAGTTGCCTCCAAAACGGATCAATAACCTCAATAGGTATAACTTCATTGTACTTCACAAGCATATGACGACACCTTAAGCCCCAACGAAGACATGTCCCACAAATACACACATCACCTGGTTTTCCATAATTTTTCTCATATGCCATTTCTCTCATCATATGTTTTATTGCCCAATGAGAGACGTTGAACTCTATTCCTTGGAGAAACTTAGTATATTGAAGAAATTGAGTCACCCTTTCCATTGAGCTTTTCTCAAAAGCCTTCTTGATCCTATCGATATCATCCTTAAAAATATTGCTCCATTGCCTCGGTGGCCGTAACCACGTTGCCTTGCCCGTCTTGATGAGATCTTTAAATCTACCATGAGCGGATTCCGCTACACTAGTTGCTTCCTTTTGAAGTGCCTATACCGGTTTGTCCATGCACGCACAAATTTTTTCCTTGTACTTATCCAACAATTTATCCCGACAATATGAGACGGCGCTTGGATACACTTCGTTATATTTAGCACTAAACATATTCAATCTCTTTTCATATATATCCTCGGTAAGAGACCAATAAACTTTCTCCCAATCCTTTAGAAATTCCAACCACTTTTTATGATTTTCATCGTGTTCTTTGTCCACTAGCTCTTTAATCTTTCCTCTTTCATCTTCTTCTTTTTCTAGGTGATAGTTTCTTCTGCGAACATCTTCCTCTAGTTGAGCAATCATTCTCTTCTTAATATCCGCCTTAGAGGGTTCAAACAAAGCATGACAATGTTTTGTCACATTTTGACCTATCTGATACGTGCATAGGAAATTTTGCATCCGTAAATACATCGATATAGCACCCATTAGTGCGTCATCTTGATCGGTTACGATGACCCGCGGAAATTGATTTTCCGAGAACAATAATTTCAATTATCGTAATGCCCAATGATAATTATAATCCCTCTCGTTTTCCATTAAACACCAAGCCAATGTGAATGTTACCTTGTCCGATGTTTGCCCCACGATGTTGAACAACGACATGTTGTATTTGTTTGTCTTGAAGGTGCAATCCATCATAAGAACACCACAACATGTATGAGCCAATTGTAAAGCAAAGGATGCTCAATGAATATTTGAAGGGGCTTTTCGTCCGGTCTCTTTTAATGATACGCGTGTAGTTGTGATCTCGAACTATCTTCTCAAATTCTTGCATAACGCTCCTCCTTCCCATTCCACCCTTCTAATGGTTGCTTGTGCGCTATAAATTGTACTTAGAGAAGAAACGTTGATCATCCTTTTCCTTGAAGGTTCGAAATCACTCTTGGTTTGATACATGCTTTGGTCATTATCTTTACATCCTCGAATTCACGAGGTTTTAGCTTCGCAACTATGGAGTGACCATTAAAATCTTTGGATCCCAAGTGGTTATGTTGGCCAAACCACACCGTACAATCCCATTCCTTTTCTTTGCCTCTTAAATAGATTACAAGCTTAAAGGGGCAATTATCCTTCCTCGTATGAGTCTTGTATACCCTATTAGTCTTCTTTTAATATACATAACCCTTTCTCTTATGGCTATTCTTCGCCTTGTATTCACCACTTCTCTTGCAAACCATCTCAAAACGCCTATTTGAACCTTGGGTATTCCTCACCAACACACACTTGTTCTTAAGAGCCGTCTCTTTTGCCCAAGCAATTGCTTCCGTTGGAGATTTAATTCCCTACATTAGGACAACAATGGAAGATTATAAGGTTCATTACAAGCAATCCCCACATAACGTTCTAAAAACTAGGTGAAAAGTATTATTTGGTAACATACCGGAGGCATCTTATAGTATTCCACGTATCCCACCAAGCGGTTTGGAATTTGTTGGATCGGTGTATGTCACAATCTAAGGAATAAATGAAAAGAAAATTGAATTAGTTCAAAAAAAAAAACTACCATGCCGGTACCATTTCCGCGTGCTCGACCACGCTTAAAGCATTGAATAATAATGTTCCTAATTTTAGAAATACACTTGAAAGGAGGAAACAATTATATTACGTCCGGCATTGGATGTTCTTGAACACAATTGCCTAAGAGACAATACGGCATTCTCGCTAAACAAAGGTACAAAGCCAGAACGAGCCGGCATTCTCGATATGTGAGTTTTCCAAATTCAACCAATTTCCAGCATTGGCGTAATTTTAAAAGCATGCCGGACCAACTACCGGCGTGCCCGATATTTTATATACCACGCCCTGTATTGGAGTTCAAAAATCTTAAATTCACGGATGCTTTTCTAGTAGTCTGGCATGGTCGATTAGAGGAAAACTTGCGGGTTGAATATTCCATGGAATATTCTATGGTAGGTAAAAAGCATAATCGCATACCCCAAGATGCATAGTTGGTTTGAATACCACGCCGGAAAGTTTTTAAAATGGGGGATATCTTATACCGGCATGGCAAGGAGTATGAATACCATGCTGGCATTAGTTACGCGTCGTATTCATACAACGAGCATGCCTAGGTGTTAAGTCATTTGCAAAAAAATGGCGGTTTCAAAAAAAAAATCAAATTTTCGACCTCTTTGAAACATTACTCGTGTGTTGGGGTTGCATGTATGTTGAACATGTTTACTTTCTTGGGTTGGTTCTTCATAAAACACTTCATGGTCACCAAAATCATGATCCAAGGGGGTTGGTTTATCATATAAGTCCAATTGTGAGTTGTTATCATACACCGAAGATTGAAGATATGATTGTTGTTGTAGTTGAGCTAAAGATTCAAATTCATTGCAATTCTCTTATCACAATCATCTTCCATTTTTAAAAAAATTCCACTCAAATTTTTTTTTCTCTCCTTCTACTCCTCACTCACACAAATTAAAATAAACACACACTAATCTATCCCCAAATACTTTAGATTTTTACTAATTATTATTAACCAATAAACATGATTAGTGAGGGCTAGATTAGGAATTAAAAAAAATAATTACATAAGGGGTGACCCACTTTACTATTTGGATCCCTATTTTGTCATGTATCTATATCCCCCAATTAGTTTTGATATCCCCCAATTACGCGTTCTTTTAAATCAGATGTAAACATGTAAACAAAACCCTTGATGGTGCGGGGATAAGCTTAATTAGCCAATCTAGCTATAAAACATCATGTAAACAATCTCCGGGTTAACTAGACCTCCGACCCTCCTAGATGTTCCTATTTTGTACTTTTCTTTCTTTGTTTTTGATAAGAAAAACTAAATATATTAATTAAAAAGATTACACATGGTGAAGGAAATAAGGTAGAGTGGCCACCCATTCACCGTAAATATTATTTCTTTTAAGATATTTAGTTGTTTGTCACCATTTATACATAATGCAAATTCCTATTAATATGCGAAATACTAAAGAAACAAATTGTTCGACAAATGTAGACAATCGGTTACATTACTAAACCGGCTACTCTAGTTATTTATATTCTCTAAATAGTTGACTGATAGAAGTGCATCACTAAAGATGGAAACTTCATTCATGTTCATGTCATTGCCCATCTAGTTGCTTCAAAGATAGTGGGCTTCCGCCTCTTCTTGAATCAAGAGTTAGTCTTGTGACGACTCGTAACCCTCAAAATCACACGCATTATCAACCATGTATAATACAATTCCAATATTACTAGTATCTTTTATGTAGGAAGCTTCGCAAAATATCTTAACGCGGTTGGCTGTAACATCTTCTTGGTTTTCTATTGAAATATTTGTCAACAACTCTATCGGTATGTTGCTTCTTGTTGTCATGTTGTATTCACAATAATCATTGGCTAGATTTGTTGCTACCTCACAAAGACTATTATGATGCATCTTTCCCTTGAAACACTTTGAAATATCCATCCTTCCAGATTTTCCAAGCGGTTTGTAAATATTGTCAAAAGAGATAAAATTCTTGCAATTATCTAACCACTTCTAGTTCTAATCGGGTATGGAGATGTTAGAATCGATATATTGTAAACTAGATTACCATTTGACATTAAACTCCATATAGATTTTAAAAATGAACAATGTGATACAAGATGTTCCGTATATTCCATAATATTATCATCACACACATAACAATCAAGATTTCTATTGGCATTATAATTATGGGACAGGATCCAGTGACATGGTTAGAATATTATTATCATGACATGGTGACGCCATTTCTCCTACCAAACTCAAAAGGCGATGAGTTTGAAGCTAATTTTGAGGTGACATGTTTCTCTTACCATTTATAATGTCAATATAATTTTTTGGTGAATTTGGTTGCACTATATTCGGGAAATTTATAATCCCATGGGATTATAAATTTCGGGATTCATGTAAATTCATCATGTGACTGGTAACTCAATTAAAACACCTAAGATTCATCAAACTCCCTTGCCTTAAATTCCATATATTGTTTGACATTACCCTCAAAATTTTAAAATATACACAAAATTTAGGATTAAAAGGTGGGTCCATAAATCCCTAGATAAGTTTCTCGAAGAAATGTTAGGGGAGAGGGATCAGACTCAATATGAAGGATTTACTGGAAAAGTGATTCCCATAAAAAACGTGATTCCGAGATTTGGGCAATCAAATGTACCAAAGTAAAAGCAATTCCACCGAGATCTCCTAAACACACAAATCCCTTACTTAAAAATGCATCAAACCACCATTTGATTGTTACATGTGTGATGACAATATTATGGAAACCATGTACATTTGAACGCCATCATGCATCTGTAAATGCATTAAATTGCAATACGAAGTTCCAAATATTACTGAAACCAAGCACTCCGATACAAATATCAAAATACAATAAAAAGGGGCAATATCAAAATACACTAATCGCCCCCTCTTCTTCTTCCCTTTTCCAAAAAAAAAAAAAAAAAAAAAAAACTAGAGCCGTCTTGCAGATCAGGTCCCGAGAAGGATTTATTTATTTTTAAAAGTTTTTGGTAGTAGATAATTGAACAAGATGTTTTTACATCGTTTTCTCGTGTCTTTTGACATATTTCTTCGTCGTTTTGGGACGAAGTTTTCTTTCTGGGTTGTGGGGCGAGTTCTTCAAATTTTAATGGTCGTTCGACTTGCTATTCTTGGATCAAAACATCAACGATTCATCAATGATTGCTTTGAATCCCGACATCCGTGTTAGTGT
>JAJJWW010011942.1:0-93983 GCA_023531295.1 Papaver armeniacum | reverse complement strand
TTTCTTTCCAGCCACGAGATTTCTTCCCTGAATTAACTTCCCACTACCACAAAGAGTGTTTGATAGTCTTTGAAACTTTCGTTTTTACTTCTTCATGCTTATAACGTCCAAACACACGTATTGCACGTCTAAATCCTATACAATCCCATGTATATCTCTTCTCGGCATATGCTCTGTTTTTCTTCTCACGAAAATTCCAAAAAATTTAGACGACCCTGGGCGACCCATACCAACCTGTTAGGCCCAAAGGAAGATACCCAATCAATCTCAGCTATTTAGTCTCACGGGAAAAGCTTCAAAATCGCAACCGAGTCGATTCTTTGAAACTAGATTTTCCCATAAAAACCAGATTGAAATGGAGAAGAAGGTGCTACCCTTTATCCAGCAGCTGACGAAGATATCAATTGGGTGCCCCTTAATAGTGGTTTACCCCTTATCCAAAGTGGGAGTCCTAATATCAAAATGTCCTCCCAAAGTTCGAGCAACTTTTCAAATAGAATTTTCCAACAATCTTTATTTCCAAAAAATACCTACAAACACACAAAACACCATAATAAGGACAAAACGGAGTACTAACAATGCGAAACATTGAGAACAAATTAGACACATAAATGCGTCCTATCAAATACCCCAAACTTATTATTTGCTAGTCCTCGAGCAAATTTATTCTAGAAAATAAAAATCATTTTGAACCCTTAGTGGCCCTAGTGAGGAGTGTTGTCTCCTAGAGGATTTACAGTGTACCTGAAAACCTTTACTCAGTTGCCTGGCTATTTCACATGGAGAACCTTGGAATGCACTAAAGAATCTCCTTGGTTGGCATACTTCTTGATTACGGGGAGGAAGTACCACGATGCTAAATTCCAATTGTTGTACACGAGTTTGCACTCAAGCATACTAAAATTCATATATAAGTCGCATAGCTCTACTCGGATAATTAGCACTATGGACATCAATACCCGGAGTCAAAACTAATCACATGGATAGATCAAGAAGATGGATATAGAGAAAAACATAGATGGTTTTGATGTTTACTAAGTGAACGGTGTTTCCCATATCTGTCTGAAGCCCTCCGCCAAAATGAACCTATCCTAAGTGAACGGTGTTTCCCATATCTCTCGCTGGTAGCTTTTCCTACCAGGCCGCGACCCAAATTGGCCACGCATGCCATTGGCACATGCCAACACGCTCGCTAGTAGCTTTTCCTACCAGGCCGCGACCCAAATTATTTTTGCATGCCATTGGAACATACAACACGCTTCATTTAGTGCTTTTCCTACCCGGTGCGACCAAGTTACCACGCATGCCATTGGCACATGCCAACACGCTCATTTGGTAGCTTTTCCTACCAGGCACGACCTAGATTATTACATACGCCATTGGCACATGCCAACACGCTCGTTGGTTGCTTTTCCTACTGCAGTGCGACCAAATGCGCATGCCATTGGCACTTGCAGGCACGCTCATTGGTAGCTTTTCTAAACACGGGCCATGATTCAACAGCCACGCATGCCATTGGCGCATGCAAAACACGATCTTGGTAGCCCAACTTGCAAGCCGTGCAACCTAGGCCAACTTGGCCATACGCGCCATTGGCACATGCCAAAACCCACGCTGGTAGCCCTAACACCAAACCTTGCAACCTACCGCCAAGGCATTCCGCACATGCCATTGCACATGCCATGCACGCCACTAGCGACTCTATGCATTGCCACTACACTCCAACGCACAACCTACCACTAAGGCATTCCACACATGCCATTGGCACATGCCACGCCACACGCCACTAGCGACTCTGGCATTGCCACTTGCGCTCAGTGCAACTTCAACAAAGGGCATTCGCACATGCCATTGGCACATGCCACATGCGCCCTAGCAGCTCCACTTGCACTCAAGATGCAACCAACACCTCGAGACATCAACACAAACTAGGGATGCTTTCCAGTCTTGGTTTGGCGGTCTGACTTACCCAGGCGTACACTACGCTCACATTAGAAAGCGTGAAAAGGAATAAAGGGTCAAATAAATGAGGAAATAATGGTAAAAACGTTTTCACCCATTAACACCATGCGGTTACCACCTCCTCCCATTATTTCACCCTTTACTCTCGTCCTTCATGAGGCCAAGTACGTTTGAATCTCGACTTGTATACATAGGGCTTACCTATTTTCCACCCGGACAACAAGTCTCGGTCGGGAGAAAAATACAACACTCTCGGAAAATGCAACTTTAGAAGCTCTCCAAAAAGCTTTCATCTCTTGCAAAGATTTGAAGCTTTCACTTTACGATACAAGTTTGGAGACACTACTCTACCATAATTATTCGGGTCTCAACACCTTTCTTTGCTTCCTCCCCAAATCAACCCTTCTCCTCCCACTTTGTGGCCAAACAAATCTAGAACGGCCATTTCTTGGTTTAGGCCGGACTTGCATGCAGATTGATCTCTCGAATCTATAAAGTGGTCACGTGTGCACATTTGTTTAGGGTTTGAACCAAAGCTCACTCACCCTCTTCAATTTACCTCGAATCGGCTTGATTTTTACCCATAAATAGGTACAAACACCAATCATATACTTGAGACCCATATAAGTGTTGTTTTTTTTGATAAACATGGAGCCTGGTATTGCGAAGATTGCCATGTTCGAGTTTTCCAAATAAAACGATCTCATGTTGTCGTTATAATTTATAAAAGTAAAGATGATGAGTTGGTTTCTTTTTTTTTTTTTGATTCAATCATGTGATATTTGTTGAATTGTTGATTAAGTGAAGTAGGAAATATCATTAGGTCCTAGAAAATAATATAGAACCATAACTTAGAAACACAACGGAATCTGAGCAAAGATTTAACAGGTAATCTGTAGAGTCTTGTAGAAGTATGTCTTCATGAATATCATTCAAACTGTAATTGATATAAAAGAAGTATGTCTTCATGAATATCATTCAAACTGTCAATAAAAGAAGTGAAGTGAGATGGTCTAAACCTAACCATTATTAAATGAAATAAAAGATTATCAGATAAAATAAAAGATTAAGCAGATGACAAACCAATCGCAAATTGTGTTGCAGTGGAGGACTACGAGAGGTCTGGAGAGTCTCCTTTGCTGCTCTTTGCTGTGTGGATTCAGGATGGTTAGTCAAACTTATAAGCAAACAAAACCTTACGATGAAGGTTAAAACTAAATTTTTTTTTTAAAAAAAAAGAATCGTCTCCCAAAAGAATTTACAATAACCCAAGCTTCCTGAAATATTAAAATTCCTTTTCCAAAATTACCATATAAATATTAAAATTCCATTAAAACCTAAAAGCTCTATATTTATCTTTAATTGTCAGTTGAAATCAATCCATTCACCGCTGCAGAATTTACAATAACCCAAGCAGAGCGAAGTAAGTAAATTCTTTCAATAAGAAGCATAAAACATTTTAAATTTGTGAAGCATCTTTGAAAGGCCTTAAATAGCTTCTATTCAGAGGGAATTTGTTACCTTAAAAATGTTTTCTTGAACCAAACATGAAAAATGAAACATTAGTTGCTTTTTCGAAGATCATACAGGCTCTAAAAATAAAATAATTGTTGGATTACTTGAAGTCTTCTTATGTTCCTTACGTTCCTTCAGTATTTCTCTTCCACTTCTAGATGGAAAATAACTCATTCGACACTGTTTCGGCCATGGGTTATCAATCTTTCTCCAAGGTTTAGTACTCCCTAGTGTATATATGTAATATTCATATTCATTCTTATTTTTCATGATACACGTAACCTTGTATCCAAATCATAACTCCTCCAAATAATATCAACACTTAGAATTATCATCACCATGTCTTAGATCTGTTTATATTATCACAAAAATTTAAAAATAGGGTGTAACTATAGGATTTCCTTATTTTATTTACACATGATGCAGTTACAGAAGCAGTATCATCCTTGTGATAATCGACCAAATGACAAAAATATAATCCCACGGATTTTCCGGCAACCTTAATTGTCACAGATATTTCGGCTGAAAGAGTAAAATCAAAAACTCAGTGTCAGAAGATGTGGTGCCAAGAGACTTGTTCTGGAAATGGGTGATGATAAGTGCTGTTCCAAACCATTTCACAAAAAGAGAACAGGAAAAGCAAAGCCAAAAATGGAGAAAAACGACTAAAGACACATATGATTGGATCCACCTATTTCAACCGTTTGAACTAAAGACGCAACCCTCACAGATAGGTACCTAACCAAAGAGACACATGAACCTTCATGTCTCTTAAAAATTTACTTTTTCTATAAATCGCTCTGTCATCCATGCATGAGCCTTTAAAGAAAAAATATATTTCTTCTGTTTCGGCAAAAGGGATATATTTTATTTTTTCATTCTAGCCTTTCTTTAGGCTAATGAATAGGTAATCGTATCTTCGCAGTTATTATATAGCCTCTTAACTCTTGAGATAAGATCGGTCTATAAATTACATCTCCGCCTTGTTAATTGATCATTCACGAAGAAATTCACGATGGCGTACGCAAAAGGAAAAAGAAAAAAGATGCCGAAACCATCAAATAGAAAGAGGAAGAATGTGAGATCTGGTGCTTCTCATGATAATATTCGGAGGAAGAAGGTGAAGTTTAGTAGTGCTTTTGATGATATTTCAGAAGACATACTTTTAAAGATATTCTGCAAACTACCTGTTAAGTCTTTGGTCAAGTGCTGTTGTGTATCTAAGGTATGGTTTAACTTAATCAACAATGATCCACATTTTTACAAGCATCTCATTGTTGAATCTCAAAAGAATCCGATTCTCATATTTACTTTTAAAAGATACCGTCACAGACTGTACTATGCGGAGAAAAATGAACAAGGTAATACTCACAATAACAATCTCCTTCTTTATCGAACACACACTTATAATTACCAGGATATGATTGGGTATTCTAATGGTTTAGTTTGCTTTTGGGATAGTAACATATTTGGTCGTATAAATAATTGGACTTATTTCTCATTTGAAATTTGTAACCCTAGTAGGGTTGAAAAGTTAATCATTGTCTCCCGTTTAAAGAGTTGGGAATATAAACTTATCAAGGGATTTGGATTCGGATACGACCTACTGAGCAATAAATATAAGGTGATGTGTATCATGGTATATAGGAATGAGTATGAATACTACATCTATACACTAGGATGTACTAAACCATGGAGAAAGATTGATAACCCATTGCTGAATCTTCCATCTGCTAATGAAAGAAGCATACCACCCATCTCCTGCAGTGGAAGTCTCTTTTATGAGATGGTAAAAGATGCAGCAGGAGGCGAATATAAACCTTTCACTCTGGTATCATTCGATCTCCACAGTGAGAAGTTCCAGATAGTTCAACTTCCAAGGGATGAAGAATTTACTTCGAAATATAGTAACGGTGAGTTGTATCCATTGGAATACCAAGGACGTTTATGTTATTCAAGCATGGTGAAATTTGATCTTTATAATGGTAAGGTTGTACTACATATATTGAAAGACACAGTTACACATGTTTGGGATAAGGAAACCATACAGTTCGATCTTACAAGAGAGTTGCACAATCCTTCTCGTCTTTCTTGTACCGCTTTTGTGAATTTTTCTAACCAGGTGATTATATATTGGAGGATGTACCGAAATGGGCATGTTATAATCAATTTCTACAATGTGCATACGAAAGAATTAGTGGAAGTAAAACAACCTGATGAAGGTGGTGGAAATTGTAATTATGGCTCTTACAGTTTTTATTACGTAGAAAATTTACTTTCTTTGAAAACTTTGGCTACGACGCCTGGCGAAGGAAACACAAGAGAAGTATTGAAGAAATATGGCTGCAAGTATCTTCAAGAAAAACTTTTCAACGATATACCAACAAGTAATTCAGAAGTTATATCTTTCTTAGACCCTTGGTAATCTTTTTTTTTTTCGTATGTTTGATTTAAAATGGATGTAAACGTTAGCACTAATTTATGAATTTGATACGATGCAATTGATAATAAAGTTCACTTTTTTCTTTAGTCTGTCTTTATGGATTGCAACATATTGTATCTGTAACCCGGTGACGGGAAAATATTTTATGCTTCCAATATTAAGAGACACTGATGATGAGTATGTTGAATGTACCAGCGGGTTCGGTTACCTCCCTTTAATTAACTAGTATAAAGTTTTTGAATTGTATAGAGGTTTTGGTATACACTGTTGGCAGTGGCAACGGTTGGAGAAATGTTAGAAGGCTGGATATTAAATTTTGAGGAGTTTGTGAGAAACACAGTATCTTTGTGAATGGGTGCATTGGGTGGATCATGGAGAAGTTTCATGAACATATTCAACAACTTCCTTTGCCACCAGAAGTTTGTACTTTAGGGGAGTTGGGTGGGGTTCTATATGGCTACTGAAAGACAAGAATGATGTTTTTTACATGAAAGAGCCCTTGGGCGGGATTAAAGAGTTTAGTCTTCCACCTCGAAAGAGCTTGTGATCTTTAGTGCAGTTAGTGAAATATTCCCTCACAAGAATCAGGAGAAAGTAATGGAGTCAGCCGAAACTAGAAGAGAGAAAGCCGTTTTTTCTTCGACAAAGCGGCTGGCAAGATAAGTTTCCTGGATACACTTATTGACTGGTATCTTCGTTGAGCTTCTGAAGTAATCTAATGTTATAGAAGATATTTAAATGGGTTTCGTCTTGGTATTTCATAAACATTTCGACATTATCTTAATCAGTATTTGGTAAGAATCTTACTGTTAATCTGTAATCCTAAGTTTTTGGCAATTGTTTTTTTAATTAACCTATATATATTGCTTTGTCGGTTTGCAATTTTTTGCTCACCTGATTCTATTGGAAATGAAGAATGTGATGCATACTTTAATAACTTGATCTTTCTTATACATTGGTGTTGAATAAGTGTGAGTGTGCTCTCCTGATTGATCCATTGAGAAATAGTTTCTGAAAGCAGTAAATTAAGAATGTGATATCACTTAAACATTAGATCTAACTAGATAGTAACCCGTGCTGCGCACCGGGGAGTGTTGATCCTTTTTAAGATATCTTGAACGTAAGACATGCGCATCTTGCGCAGCTCACATTTATTTGCTTGGATCATGCGCATCTTGCGCAGCTCACATTTAGATTAGATAGGGTCAAACAATGCTTGGATCAATGAGTTTTAAAAAGATCATCATAGTAAGAAGTGATACAAATACAAATTAGATACACGATAAAAGTTTGCACAACTATCTTCTCTTCACAATATTAGATTAGATAGGGTCAAACAATGAATCACTTTCATGTGCATGCAATTACATAAATGGTGGTGTATAAACCACACTGCAAGTTTTAAGGTTGGGGAACGCCCTTGCCAGGCAAAAAAGATATGCCAGTGTGCAGTAGCCGATATGAAAAGGGGAGAGGTAAGAATATAAAAAAATGAATCTAACCAAAAAAATGACTTAACCGAATCCATGGAAAAGAAAGAAAACATGCATGGTATTTTTTTGTTTTGAGCTGTTATCAACAAAAAGTTGGAGAACAGTGTCCATAAATGTAACTATTTAAGACATCAAATTAACTCAAACAAATTCATGGGTCTCTGTTGACGCCAACGTCTTTAATTTTTGCCATGCTACCTTCAAGCTTTCTCAAAGTGCAGGATAAGCATCACGACCACCACGTCACGTGGAACTTTGACAGAAAGTCGCCCGGCTTTGACGAAAGGTTAGAAAAGCACAGAGTGAATCCAGTAAGTTTAATCCTGTTAAGGCTTTTAATGTGCAGGTATTTGTCCCAGGAATGGTAGAACTAAAATTTTCCATGACATGATGAATCCATCTCGCAAATTCTTAAATTTCAATTACATCTATCTAGATATATGTACGGTATAGGGAATAGGTGTGCTTAATAGACAGTGTCATTAGTGATTGAAAATTACGTTCCAGCCTAAAAATTAAGAGTTAATAACCAAAGAGGTCTAGGCACCAAGATCTGACCCTTCGCCATCTAGTTGAGCTTGAATCGATAACCATCAGAACCGCTTCTCACTTGTTTTTTCTTTATTTCAGTGGTTTAATTGATTCGAAGCATTCGTGTAAGGATACTACATAAATAAGAAACGACACCCGTAAGAATGAAGTCCCGCACATAGAGGAGATAATTGAATATATAAACGTAAAGCCAAAATTTGAAGGCTCTTGGTAGTTCCTTTAAATTGTTCATGCTTGTGTTTATTGGTATAGCAGGACTTACCTTAAAGTAAGTAAGCTTAATGTCTATTGATGAGCTATGAAGTTCATCACCAGCCAGATTAAATGCAAGAATGTGGATCACAGCTCTATATTCATACTTCTTAATTTTTTGAACCTGTCGAACATATTTGCAGCTACGCCCAAAAGTTATTCAATCAAACTCAAGAAAAGATCAGTGATTAGATTATTAAAAACAAAAGATATATTGGCCATATCATTATTAATTCGTATAAATGGGGATAAATAATGCATAGAGAAGAATTATAGCCATGTTAGTATAAGAAAATTAGACCTAAACATATATGTAGATGTTTACGGGTGAGCATATACCACTTCTATGTTACATTTTTGTCGCAATATCATCAGGTGTCCAGTCGAAGGATTTTGGTTTTCTACCATATAAGTTGGCAAATTTTGATTAGAACAAAAAAAAAATACAACAAACTCAACTGATATTAAATAAGAAAGGAATCTGTGTGAATGTCATACCAACACCATGAACAGAGGATGAAGGGATGAGGAGGAGGAGATCGGTGGCCTCATATTCCAGATATCTGGATGAATCTTCGGTTTTGTTTGCTCCCAATAACAAAACATGCTCTAAGTTTGTCTGCTCATTATCTCCACCTTCCCCTCCGTTTAGTCTTCGGTAATGTATCTAGAACCAAAAACGACCCTGAAATTGATCACAAACGACCCATTAACGAAAAATTAAATTTGAACCAAAAATCAGAATCAAGGATATAACATACCTGTAATTGCTTTGAGACGGAGACAAAATAGTTACAGATCTTCTTGGCTTTAATGATTATTTTCTTCTCCTTAAGGTTCCGGTCAAGAAACTGTGGAAGATTAATATACCTAAACCTTGGTAGATCGTAAAAAGGGAGAGAAGAAGTTATCACAGAGGAAGAAGGAGAAGAAATCAAGGGTTTATAAATCCAAGCGTAAGAGAAGCTGCTGAAAAGAAGGGGGAAGTTATCAAAATGGAAGTGGGTCGATAGTAGTGGGAGTGAGGGAGAAAAAGGCCTGGTCATATAGGGTGTGAGGAGGGTGTAACTTTTGAAAATATTTATTAGTTTCGGTGGGTCCAGAGTGAATGTGAGAGCTTTATTTCCTAATTCTCCTACTACAATAATCCACGTCATCAAAAAGTAGGGCCAGAATGAATGAGTATTCAATTATCATATTGTTAGATTAAGTCATATCTAGCGTCCATATTTTCATCATGTACACTTACTCAATAGACAACTAAATGATATTTTGATGATGTTAGCGCTTAGAGTTTCACAAAGCAATCCTTAGCCATTAGACAATTTTTATGGGAACGTTTCTCATCCATCCCATGCCAAATAGTTTTTTTTTTTCTTTTTTTTTCTTTTTCTTTTTAGTCTCTCTAATCTGATAAGGCCTATTCATATGCACATGCCAAACATTGATTTTTGGCATATATCCACCCAATATGGGTATGCCAAAAAGCCAAACTCATATGCCAATATGTTATTCCTGGCATATTGGCATACACGACAGAATTTCCAGCGAGCGATAGAGTCTCGGTCGCTCGATGGTCAAAATAGCGCTCGTTGATCTTTATAACGCCAGAGATAGTCAAGCTATCGCTCGTTTCTAAGATTATCGCTTATCAGATCTTCATCCAACGGCTACTATTTCCCCCCTATAAATACCTAATTTCAATCTCATTTCAATTGACACCAGAATTTCTAAACCTCTCTAGAATTTCTCAATCTCCAATTATTTTCATCACTCTTCCAATTCCAATTCCTCAGAGAGTATGGATGATCATATGAGCGTTGCTGAGTTCGTAGCAAACCAACGTGTTGACGCAAATCGAAGAGTTGTTGATCGTGCCTTTGTGGATAATGAAATTAGGAGAAGGCAAATTAGATTGAGAAATGAAAAATAGGAGAAGTCGAATAAGGCGGAGACAAAAATTCATTGTTGCGGAAGATGAATGTATTTGCAGGAATTATATTTCTCCTACTGAGGATACTGCAATCGGAAATGCATTACATCACGAAACATTATGGCAAATGATTTTTGCGAAATTTCAAGAACAGACAATGAATCTCAACAATCGTGATGTTTCAGAGTTGATTCAACGCTTCGGTACAATCAGTAAAGAAGTTTTTGAGGTTTGTTGATGTACTTCATGAAGAAGGTCCAACTTTGAGGAATGGTGAAACCATGATGAAATTTCAACAAAGGTATCGTGCGGAATATCGTCACATCTACGAAAAAGACTTCCAATTTGAAAATTGTTTCGACATTTTAAAATGTTAGCCCAAATATTGTCCAATACTTATGTTTTAATTTCTCGATTGTCCACTTAAGTATTAGGTTTAATTTGAAAATTTCTCGACTGTCTAAGTATTAGTTTAAGTTCTTATGTTTTAATTTGAAAACTGTCTAATTAAGATCGGATTGAGAATAGAATTAAGCTTAATTTTCAACATTACTCGTCAAAGTTTCAAATTCATTGAACTTCGATATAATCATTAAATAGTCATTTTTTACAAGACATAAAACTAGAAAATAATATTTTGAAATATATACTTTAAAAATAAAAATTAGGGACAAGGTTCTTCATCTTGTTAATCTTCTTCATTTCACCAAATTTTCAATCAATGCGCTCATGAACGGTTTCTCCTTTGTTTATCTTCTTCTTTGGCTTCAAATTTGTTTTGCCTTGTTTTTCCTTGCCTTGAACTTTTCTTTGCCTTTTCTTAGTTGCGGTTTTACTTGGTTGATATCAAAACTTGGAGACTTCTTTGCTTCTTACTTAATTCTTTATACTTATCACATATCTTTTTTAACGGCACCTTCAAGCACTACTCTGAAAAATCAAGTTGTGTTGTAGAATCAAGTTGGGTTTGAAATTATGACATTTGGGAAATTTCAAAAAAAGAAATTAGATTTAGAAAGAGAAATAGAGAAATTTAGATTAAGAAAAACAGAATTAAAGAAAAAAAATTGTGTAAAAAATTTTGGGGTAAACATTTGAGTTTGAAAATTACCTATTTATAGCGATAAAGGAATAGCCGTTGGCGCTAGAGTTAATATCGACAACTAGAAACTCTGTCGCTCAATGGTTTTTCCATAGTGGCACAACTCGTTTGCCATGCAACCTGGTATGCCAAACATCATTTTTTTGGCATGTGCATAGGAATAGGCCTAAAGATAATGATCCTAAGACACTGGCACAGCTATACACGATGTCAACAGTACCATAGGTCTCTGATGAGCACGAAAGTGCGACGCATTTTCACCCATAAATACATTAGCTAGGCCTCATTTTATCACTAATAAACTTGTTTGTAGGTGTTTTTGTGAAATAAGCTCTTGTGGAGAATTGGCTCGAAAAAATGTTATTTGCACCTGCAGGACACGTGTTATTCGGATTCTCGATGTTGGTTAAGGGGCACTTCAATTACTAAGGGCACCTCATTTGATAAGGGGCATCTTCTTTACTATTTAGCACCCATTGCTATTCGCACCTCAATTCACCTACGGAGCACCCCCTTCTTCTTCACGGTTTAAGAAAATGTTTTGGCGGGAAAATGGTGTGTACAACGGTGTATATTTATGGAATTGATTTGGTGGTGATTTCTTGAGATTTTGTCGTGGACGTTTATTGGAAATATCCTGTTTCACTAAAACAGGTATGGTAACACTTTTGGTTTCGTTAAAAAAGGAAAGATTTCCTTTTATTCTCGACAAAACAGGAATGGGAAGTTACGGTTATGTGATGTTTATTATGGGAGCTGTAAAAGAAGATTTTATTCTCTGGATCATATTCTATTTGATTGAAAGAGATTTTCTTTGCCAACTCAGAGACGTGTGGAAGTGTAGAACATATAATAAGATATATCGGGAATTCTTGCTGGCTTTGGAAGATTACATGGAAGAAAATAAACCAGATATTCTGTTCTAATGAAGAAATTGTATTTTGGAAGAATTTCTCAAGTGGATTACTCCGAGAATGGATGAGGACTGAACGTGTTAACTGTGTCGACATCAATAGATGCGTGAAAGACAAAAGAGAGGAAATTATTCTCGGGAGCAATAAAGAGGAGATATTCGCATTTAGTCGGATATTAGATGGGTCTGTTGAGTAAAAAATGGACTTTGGAAGCAGGAGGAAGGATATAGAGAGTTTGGGGGAGAGTTGGGACGAGAACAGAGGCGAGAATCGAGTTGCGAAAAAACTCTTACTCGCTTTGCACCACCTCGAGAACACGAAGAACATAAGACCCACATGCAACGGTCGTTCTACCTTTCGGTGATAACGACTCACGGATGAGGGTCGTAGTTCAGGAGACAGTCTTAAAGCTACAGTAACAGTGGCATATTCCATATATCGTTCTTTGTAACAGTTCATTGCAACACCCTTGTACCATTGCAAATCTCTGTTTTCTACTATTTTTCCAATAAAACACCGTTTGAGCTATGAGGTATCTTTTTGAGTGTGTTTTCACCATGCGGACCTAGACCCCTGCATTGGATTGACGGAGAAAGCCTAACTTCATACATGGGTGAATTTATTTTATTTTCTATTTGAATTTTGCACTAATTAATATAGAATTATGATTTGAAAAAATTAGTTATCATTTTATTAGATGGGTCATGCTTGCTTAAATGTTTGATGTCCCATGCATGCTTACGATTTATAACTAATGTTTGGAGAATCTACCTTGGCAAAAATAAGAGTCGGTGTTGTTTTATTTATTGAGCTATAATTGTTGAAGAATAAATAATTGAACCTATTGATATGAATTTGGTGGAATCCTAGACCCAGTAACTCTCTCTTTTATTATTTTCGTTAAAACTTTAAATTTAATCTCAACAACATCCGAGTGAACGACAACCCTTTTACTACTACAACGATAAATTAAAAATCTTATTAATTTTGGCGCCGCCGACGCGGATTTATTTTTAGATTAATTTTTAGGTTTATTTTTTTTTATTTTGTACAATATTTTCTTTTTCCCTTTTTATCGTTTCTCTTTGTATTTCTTTTGGGGAATTTTGAGGATGATGACTTCTTCGAGGAGGCGTCACCTACGATGACACCGCTTTGCGGAATATAAGCGTAGAAAGTCAAATTATCGAGGAAACCTCATCGAGATGACGCTTCGAATATATGCGTAGGCAATGGTATGGAGTTTACTGCTCCACATGAGGTAAGTGAAGAATCACATCAAACTATATATGAGAAGTATTACAAACACACATCGCCTAGTTTGGAACAACGATTGAGAATTCTAGAATGCCAAAGATTATTTAATGATGATGATCAGTCTTATAGTGACTCTCTGTTCCCAAGCAGAACGTATAGATGACCTTTGTGGATGATTGTGTGGATGATTCGCCTAATTCCATAGATGAATCTACCTCACAAGATCATTCACCCGACTTAGAGGTTGTTTCTAGACTACTAGACTTCCAAAAGTTGCCTAATTTAGGATTAGAATTGTGTGCTTCTAAAGTGTTGTTGGATTACTTTGCATCTAAGTACCCAGAGGACTTGCCTACTCCTGATATCATGCATGAATCAAATATTTCCCCAGTCTCAATAGAATCCACATATTTTGTTCTTTACGCACTTCCATGTGCAGTAAAAACTTGGTTTAGGGGTAAATCTTGGTTTTTGATAGTTTCAGCGTCTCCGCGTTTTCATGACATAAGTATTGTAAATATTGTATTTTGGGTCGATCCCCAAGTTTTCAGGTTATTAGTTTATGGGGATCCGTTTTTGTACATTCCAGTAGGTATATTTATTTTATTTGTTATATTTTTGTTTACTTTTTCCATATTATGAATTTCCCATCTTGATTTTTACGTTGGATGACTCAATTATATTGACGACAATGTAATATTTAAGTGTGGGGGAGTGGGTATTAACTTTTTATTTCTCTTTTAATTTTTTCAAGAATTTTCTTGCGTATTGTTACCAGCTCTTGAGCGGGTCTACAAAGATAATAAAAATAAAAATATTATGACCAGCTGTGTAGCGGGTCTAAAAAAAAAAAAAAAAAATAAATTGTGTCTTGTGTATGGCTTTTGTCATGACCAGCTGTGTAGCGGGTCAATTTTACATGGCTCGAGGACTAGCAAAATGTAAGTGTGGGGGAATTTGATGAGCACGAGGTCTTGACGCATTTTCACCCATAAATACATTAGTTGGGACTCATTTTATCACTAATAAACTTGTTTGTAGGTGTTTTTGTGAAATAAGCTCTTGTGGAGAATTGGCTCGAAAAAATGTTATTTGCACCCGAAGGACACGTGTTATTCGGATTCTCGATGTTGGTTAAGGGGCACTTCAATTAATAAGGGACACCTCATTTGATAAGGGGCATCTTATTTACTCTTTAGCACCCATTGCTATTCGCACCCTCGAATTCACTACAGGCACCCCCTTCTTCTTCACGGTTTAAGAAAATGTTTTGGCGGGAAAATGGTGGGTACAACAGCGTGTATTTCTTGAATTGATTTGGTGGTGTTTTCTTGAGATTTTGTCGTGGACGTTTATTGGAAATATCCTGTTTCACTAAAACGGATGGTAACACTTTTGGTTTCGTTAGAAATGGAAAGATTTCCTTTTATTCTCGACAAATTAGGAATGGGAAATTACGGTTATGTGATGTTTATTATGGGAGCTGTAAAAGAAGATTTTATGCTCTGGATCATATTCTATTTGATTGAAAGAGATTTTCTTTGCCAACTCAGAGACGTGTGGAAGTGTAGAACATAGAATAAGATATATCGGGAATTCTTGCTGGCTTTGGAAGATTACATGGAAGAAAATATACCAGAGATATTCTGTTCTAATGAAGGCTGTATTTTTGGAAGAATTTATCGTGAATTCTGCTCAGAATGGATGAGGACTGAACGTGTTAACTGTGTCGACATCAATAGATGCGTGAAAGAGCAAAGAGAAAAAATTATTCCCGGGAGCAATAGAGGAGATATTCACATTTACTCGGATATTAGATGGGTCTGTTGAGTATAAAATGGACTTTGGAAGCAGGAGGAAGGATATAAAGATTTTGGGGGAGAGTTGGGACGAGAACATAGGCGAGAATCGAGTTGCAGAGAAAACTCTTCTGCTGCTGCTGCACCTCAAGAACACGAAGAACATAAGACCCACATGCAACAGTCGTTCCTGCTACAGTGATAATGACTCACAGATGAGGGTCGTAGTTCAGGAGACAGTCTTAAAGCTACAGTAACAGTGGCATATTCCATATATCGTTCTTTGTAACAGTTCATTGCAACACCCTCGTACCATTGCAAATCTCTGTTTTCTACTATTTTTCTAATAAAACATCATTTGAGCTATGAGCTATCTTTTTGAGCGTGTTTTCACCATGCGGAGCTAGACCACTGCACTGGGTTGACGGAGGAAGCCGAACTTCATACATGGGTGAATTTATTTTATTTTCTATTTGACTTTTGCAATAATTAATATAGAATTATGATTTGAAAAAATTAGTTATCATTTTATTAGATGGGTCATGCTTGCTTAGATGTTTGATGTCCCATGCTTACGATTTATAACTAATGTTTGGAGAATCTACCTTGGCAAAAATAAGAGTCGGTGTTGTTTTATTTATTGTTCAAGAATAAATAATTGAACCTATTGATATGAATTTGGTGGAATCCTAGACCCAGTAACTCTCTCTTTTATTATTTTCGTTAAACCTTTAAATTTAATCTCAACAACATCCGAGTGAACGACAACCCTTTTACTACTACAACGATAAATTAAAAATCTTATTAGTCTCTAACGTGTAATCTACAACCTCTTCAACTTTCTTTTTTTCATTAGTAACATCACAGTGTTTGCAACTACTGTAGATACCGTCGAAATCGGTTAAGATCTCTAAATTAAAATAGGAATCACGTGGAAATTATTAATAAGAAGTCGCCACCCAACTTAGGGAATTGGGACCCAAAGCAGAAAGACCTGGCCAAACGAGAGAAAGGTCCGGGAATCTAAGTACAAACTAGGAAGGTGTGAGGCACCTAGTTTGCCCAATCCGAAGATCGACCTCTACTTTATAATTGGGATTTTTGAGTTCTGATTCGCAATAACAAATAATGAAATAAACAAATAAAATAATAAACAATAATTAAATCCTCAAGTAAATAGGTGACCTTACTAAAACCTAAACCTGTAAGAAAACCAAATCCAATCAAATCAACGGAATTATTATTATTATCATCCAAAATTATTATTATTGAATGAATTTCGTTAAAACTGGTCCAAGACAAAGCACACCCTTTACTCAAACAATTATTATTATTATTATTATTATTGTTATCATTCACCACTAATTAATCATGGAGACCTGCACTTTTATTTAACATAACCAGAATATCACTTGATATGGAATGGACCGAACAGTACCAAGAGCTAACAGATTAATATGTTGAGTACTACCAATAGGGCTGTGCAAAAAAACCGGAGCAGCCCAGTTTCACGCGTATTCGTCATAAAATTAGGGTGAAATCCAATCCGCAAGAGCTATGGGCCGGACACGGGTGAGATTCTCAAGTGCGCACGTTTATACGGTTTGGTTGCGGTTGGACTTTGCAATCCGCGGATTTACCCGCACCGTAGGGCAATAAGGTTTTATAATGAGCGACTAACTCTTTATTGTTCGCAAATGTTACCTTGACATATCTTGCGTAAGTTGTTAGAGTCTAGTTAAGAAGTAGTGAATTCTTAGTGCTAATAAGGCCACTTACTATCTCACTGGTACTGTATACCTTCTAGTTGCATCTACTAGAGAAACAAATTAGAAGTGATGTGCGAGTTTGAATATTATCATCATTTCTTTTTCTAGAAGGTGCACTCAATTATCATTTCCCTTCATACAAGATTCCTTTTTTTGGTCCATTTAGTAAGGACGTAGTATAGTCTGTTTAGCTTTATCAAATAGACACGCACTTCCTGGCATGGTTGGAGAAGAAAAATTGATTTAGTTGGGGTCGTTCCTTGGTTTTACTTCATCTGGTAGATGAAAGAGAAGGAGAGGTGGTTGACATGTTTAGGAGTAGTAAGGGATACCGTTGCTGACTCAGGTTGAGGGCAATATGCTTTGATGCCATTGATGGTTCTTTCTTTTTTTTTACATGCAAGTGTCAAATTTCAAAGGTTCTGAGGGAAGAGTTTGTGTAGTTATTTTGTAACCAAACTGCAACTGGTGGACCATTGAGATGTTTAAGGGAAATAGAGGTTAGATGAACTGTGCTTTAGTTTTAGTAATTGGAAGACTTCTGTATGTTATCTTTTTCAATTATAGTTGCCATATTCTGTTATTTCAGTAATTGGAAGATTTCGCAGCTGAGTGAAAATTTCAACCTTGCTTTGTTGTTAAGGCATACATTCACTTAGACATCACCGGAAACTTACCATAATTCCCATGCAGTATTCTTTTTTTTTTTTTTTCAAGTTAAATCCGCGGTTAATCCGCATCCGGCCCGTATCATCCGCTGATTCGCGGATGTGAAATCCGCGGGTGATTGGACCGGACACGGTTGGATTTTCCAAATCCGCAACTTTGACGGATTGGATGTGGGTGACCCCTAATACGCAACCGTCCGTCCGTTACACACCCCTAACTACCAAACTACTATGCATGGGCTGCCTAATAAAAATGAACCATGAAATATGGTCGACTATTAATGTACCACTAATTGAGGCCCAAAATGTAGTGGCTACCACTAGGGGTGAGCATGGGCCGGTATGGACCGGTTTTCGCCTCATCCGCATCCAATCCATTGCACTACGGATTTCAAATTTGGCATCCGCATCCAACTCATATCCAACGGATTTGCATCCAATGGATGCACGGATGGACGGATTGGATGCGAATAATCCAATGGATTTGTTTTAGTTAAAATTTATAGTAAAGAAAATAAAGCTAACACAAATGACTCCTTAAAAAACCTACATATCCTATATATGTATACAAATATAAAAATGCCATGTACAACACCCCAAGCAAACATCTTAAAAGTTCCTAAATTATCCATAGTATTTTCTAGAACTATATAAATGCCCTTAGTTTAACGGATATGGATGTCCAGCGGTTTTTCAAAGGTTGCATCCGAGCAGATCCATTATCCGTTGGATTTCTAAAATTCCATCCCGCATCCAACCCATTAACGAACGGTCCTGGACATCCATCCCGCAAATGAGCAGTTGGTCGGTTAAATCCACGGACACGGACCAAATGCTCTCACCCAGAGCTACCACGTTAAGTCCACCCACCCTAAATGTCGACATTGTGAACCATGTAGCCCGGACATTTCCTAATTGAATATAAATATAGGTATTAATTGTGATCTTGATAATTTTAAAAAATGAAATGAAATAATATGTAGTAAAAACTCCATATATTAATAAACTCTATATATTAATAAAAAATCATGGTCCCAACTTGGGCCAGTTACAAATAGTAATAAACTCCACATTTTCATATTAATAGATTTTTCTAGTCCCACCTTAATGAATTTACCTCCATATATTAATAAAATCAACATAATTGGAAAATTATAGATCTTGTTACATCAAAATTTAAGATGAAGTAAAATATTTATCTATAGTTGGTTGAGAAAATGATGCAATTTTTTGGATTGTTATGGTATCTTTTGATTTGTGTATGCCTAAGACCTCGTTGCTATGTGCACCATCTTGTTGAAGCCAAAACATTTCCAACTTGTCGAGCATGTTTAAAGCTTCTTGGCATGAAACTTTTGGTATCTCCGTACTATCATCATCGGGATTATCTCCCTCTGCTTCTTGTCTAGTTCCATCGATTATTTATTCTTCGGTTGAAGCATATACGACTTGTTGCTGATTGAGATGATTAAGGAAGACGTCCATATCCATTCGATTAGTGTAGTGCGACTGTTCAATTTGATTACTAATAAGTATCTTTTAACCATTTCGCAAGATCTTTTTGCGTCCAATTTGGATGTGATCTTTTCTTTTCACACAATTCTATACGAATTTTATCATTCATATGAGTTCTTTTCCTAACATTGGATGACATTTTGATTCGGTTGAGAAGAAGAGAATATTAAAAATAATGAATTATCTTCTAGTATATGTAGTACTACTTATAGTTGTTGATGGTGGTTTCTAAACAAGGGTAAATGCGTAAAACCCCATGACCTAGTGTTACATAACACATTAACTAAGAGCATTTAACTCGGTGTAAATAATTAATAAGGGTATTTTTCAAAAATACCATATTAGGGTTTCGACACGAAACCCTAATTCCAAAACCAAGCATGTGGCTGCGTACCATGGCAAATAATGCCAAACCAAGCCGCTGCACACCATGGCAAACAATGCCAAACCAAGCCTGCACACCGCGCACCGGCAACAATGCCAAACCAAGCCGCACATGCTGCACCACCATGGCAACAACGCCAAAACCAAGCCGCACACTACGCACCACAGCAGCAATGCTGGGAACCAAGCGCATGTACTACGCACCATGGCGGCGACGCTAAAACCAAACTACATATCGCACTCATTGGCAACCATGCCAAACTAAGCCGCTATGCCATTGGCACATGCCAAATATAGCGCCCTAGGCTTGCAAACGCGCAACTAGGTCAACATGGCCATACGTGCCATTGGCACATGCCAACGCTACCACAAGCCATATTTCAAGCACGCTATGCCATTGGCGCCTGCCAAATATGGCGCCCCTAGGCTTGCAAAACTTGCAACTAGGTCAACATGGTCGTACGTACCATTGGCACATGCCAACACGTACCACAAGCCATATTTCCAAGCCGCTATGCAATTGCAGCATGCCAAATATAGCGCCCTAGGCTTAAAACCATGCAACCTTAGTCCAAGTCGGCCACGCATGCCATTGGCACATGCCAACATGCTCGCTGTTGGGTAGCTTTCCTACCAAGGCCACGGCCCCTAACGGCCACGCATGCCATTGGCACATGCCAACATGCTCGTTGGTAGCTTTTCCTACCAAGGCCACGGCCCCTAACGGCCACGCATGCCATTGGCACATGCCAACATGCTCATTGCCGGGTAGCTTTCCCTACTAAGGCCACGGCCCTACGGCCACGCATGCCATTGGCACATGCCAACATGCTCGCTGGTAGCTTTTCCTACCAAGACCACGGCCCCTAACGACCCACGCATGCCATTGGCACATGCCAACATGATCCTGGTAGCTTTTTCTTACAGGGCCACGGCCCTAATGGCCACGCATGCCATTGGCACATGCCAACATGCTCGTTACGTAGCTTTTCCTACCAAGGCCATGGCCCTATGACCACACATGCCAAACACACACACGCTGGTAGCCTAACTTGGCAACCGTGCAACCTACCACCAAGGCATTCCGCACATGCTATTGGCACATGCCAAACACACACGCTGGTAGCCTAACTTGCAAACCGTGCAACCTACCACCAAGGCATTCCACATGCCAATGGCACATGCCACACGCGCCCTCGCGGCGCCACTTGCACTCAAGGTGCAACCAACACTCGACATATCAACACAAACTGGGGATGCTTTCCGGGTTTTGGTTTGGCGGTCACATCTTGCGGCGTACACTACGCTCATATTAAGAAAGCGTGAAAAGGAATAAAGCGGTCAAATAAATGAGGAAATAATGGGTGAAAACGTTTTCACCCATAAACACCTTAGCGATTCACCTCCTCTCATTATTTCACCCTTTACTCTCTTTCTTCATGAGGCCAGGTACGTTTCAAATCCCGACTTGTATAAATAGGACTTACCT
This sequence comes from Papaver armeniacum, assembly GCA_023531295.1. NCBI lineage: Eukaryota > Viridiplantae > Streptophyta > Magnoliopsida > Ranunculales > Papaveraceae > Papaver > Papaver armeniacum. Next base: position 72,936 of record JAJJWW010011942.1, on the reverse strand, counting down.
ATTTCCACCCAGGACAACAAGTCTCGGTCGGGGAAAAAATACTACACTCTCGGAAAGGCAACTTTGCAAGCTCTCCCAAAAGCTTTCATCTCTTGCAAGCTTCCCAAGCTTCTACTTTCCGACAAGTCGAATACTACTCTCCCGGTGTTACGGGTCTCAACACCTTTCTTTGCTTCCCTCCCAAATCAACCCTTCTCCTCCACTTTGTGACCGAAGCAAGTGCGGGACGGCCATTTCTTGGTTTAGGAAGGATTTGTACGGATTGATCTCTCGAATCTATAAAGTGCTCACGTGCAACACATTTGTTTAGGGTTTGAACCGGTTCTCCTCCTCTCGGAATTTCGGAAATCGCGGCGAAACGATTTTCACCTATAAACAATTGGCGACCACGGTGGGAGGATTGATCTATCGGCTACAATATCAATTTGTCAAGATGGTAGGGGAAGGCGACTCAATCCGCTCAACTACCCAGGCGACCCGTTTACTAGTTGTAAAAACTACCTGGAAAACGGGGACTTCTTTGAAGATGCTATTACTCAATCCTGGGGACTCGCCGAAGATGCTACCAGCGATTGGGGACTTGCCAGCAAAACCGCCAGCAAAACCGCCTTTTACATGGAGAGAAGCGTGTTCGCAAAACCTATGAAGTGAGTAAATTCAGACTGGGCAAGATATACAATCTATTTTTAGGTTCTTAGTAAACGAGTCATACTATTTGAGTCTTGTGCCTATTGCTAGCGCACTTTCATAAAAGAAATATTCCTTTCCCAAAACATAACTGAGTCATATTATCAAAACCATTCATCCCAAGAAATAATCCAATACCCTAAAAGCTACCAGCTGTCTATCAAAGGTCAAGCTTTGAACCGGACATCAATATGTCTTTCAAAAAGAGAAAAAGAACCTAAATGAAAGTTTATGGAGAAACATTCAAGGAAAATCATCCACAGGTCTGTCCTTCTTGGGAAAGTCAACTTTGCATCTTCAAGAACGCTCTCTTCATAGTCAACATCTTGGAAAGCTTTTCGAGTTCTACCTCTGTCGTGCAATCTCCTCAACGGAAAGGCTTTCGATTCACGCATCTTTCAACTTTTGGATCTCAGCAAGGCCTTCGACAAACCACGAAGTGTTGAACTCCCTTTTCTACGCTGCGTCGCGATGGTGCTCCCGATCGGCAATAACATCTTGAGAAACGGTGTGACCCGGTCACCTCACGCATATCCTCGATGGAAGATAAAGCCTCTTCCACACGCTTAACCAATTACAAATCGACTAGTGACTTTCTTGGTTGTGGCCATATGTCCGTACTTCTCCCGGTTACGGTATGACGCCCTCATACTTAGCGACCTGGCGAGCGCTTGACCAACACATGACTGGATAAGGAACCAAATGCGGGATCAAAAATGGCGCTGAATCGGCCCCACGACTCAAAGATTCTTCTTCCATGTCTGAGCAACCATCGGAGGAATCATCTACCGTTTGAACCTGTGTCATGCGACAATTGGCTAACTCCAGATCTCCGGAGTCACCGGTAGTGGTCACAAAGGCAAGTTTTTCGTGTGGCTCTGCCCAGAATCATCCTCCGACCAGGATTCCTCCTACGAACTTGAGTTAGACATTTTTCAAAGAGGAAACAGAAGAAGAAAGAAAAGCGCGAGAAACTCACGAACCACTTCAAAGCAGAACCCGTGTTGCGAGGAATCTCTCACTTGTTAGCTTTCTTCTTTCTCGACTCATCATCGCTATGAGAAGGCTCTTGTCTTCTGAATTCTTTGAAGAAATTGCCGTCTCCAAAGCGTGCGAGGCGGCAAAAGCATTAACACTCATAGAAGCCTTGAAGGAAACAAGACACATGTTTTATTGAAATTCACGTGTTTGAGACAAACCAATAAAGAGGTGACACATACGATTGTTGGAATCTTGAAAGACATCAGAGTGCATGAGGGTCTTTTGAAACACGTCCGGAACCCGCCAACATGATTATTCGTTCTCCGTTCCTTGGGGTACTTTCCGAGTTGCTAGGCAACTTTACGGCAGGATATCTCAACATTGGATACTTCTTCAAAGCTGGCAGGAAGGTTTACAACGAACGTTCTCCACCACGTTATTCACAAAATCTTGGATCATAATAAACCGTCCGCTGAACTCATTATATCCAGAAGGTCGTGGGTTACTCTTCCGTTTGAAAGAAGGGGAAGGCGGATACCCGCTCAAGGCACCTAGCATTAGGCGGCGTGTAATGAATCTTTAGGGGTCACCGCCTTTGGTAAGCAAGAGGCACCCCTTGATCGAACCATGTGACGAAAAAGAAGACGGTCAATATTATGCTTGTTATCCGGAAAAGACCTCGTGAAGAAAGACGGCATAACTCTTGACATGCGGCTTTGAATAAACAAGTTTTCACCAACGCTCAAATCGCCATCGAGAAGACAAAGACGTGATCGGGAGCAGAAGCAAAGGTGTCAATTTGAGTCACCGACCTATGGGCCGGTACCCGTAGGCGGGAGTGATTTCATCGACTTATCGAGAAGACTAACCAAGCTCATGCCAACTCTTGAGCCTGTTCACCCATCGAAGAACCCGGGAGCCTCCCCAACTCGCGTTGCGAAGCAGCAGTTTCGAGATACTTCTCAAAGTGCTCCCATAACAGGACTTGCCGAGAAAAGCAACGATGCACATATGAATCCACTTTCATGAAACCATTCGAAACTTGCATGTTCTGCAACTAGGTGATCCAGGATGCACATATAGGGAGGCAGGAACAGACTTGCCAATGGGAAGAACTTCACCCTTTGCCAACTTCGGCCAATCGCTAGCAACTCTGGTCTTATTCCTTTACTTTTGAACTTGTCATCAAAAATGTCTCTAGACAACCAGAGAGCCAAAACTGCTGCGACATGAAGATCACTGCTTTTCTGTTCAGGCTCCAGCTCGTCCGGAAACCATTGAGATATCCACCAACTTTAAGGGCACCTTTCATCCTCTTTCTTATTGCAAGTCCTTCGACTTTGCAATGGAGTCTTTTCATGAAATCCCCCAACTTAGCTTAAGGTCATCCCGCATCTTCACCTCACTTATAGATAATTGGATTTTAGGATTCCCAGTTACCGGAAGTTTCAGCAAGAGAGCCACGCTCTCCAAGGAGAAAGTTATTTCACCCAATCTACATATGATCGTATGGGTGTCCGAACACCATCTGGAGATGAAAGCAACCAAGCCCGGATATCCTTCCTAACTGGAGATTTCATCAAGCCCATGCGATCAATGTCTGGCCGCGCTGATCAAGTTGGTATTTATGTGCTCCTACTCACCATGAACTCAACCCATCTATCAAAAGAACGCAATGGGCTTTGACACATCCCGAAATCAATGTTGGAAGAAGAATATACCCCTTTATGAAGACAGAACCATATGGTGTTCTCTCGCGCGAATCAACGTGTCTTCTTTTCATCTTCACCTAGGTTAACAAAATCGGGCACGAAAACTCCGGGTGATTCTTCCGAGAAGGGACGAGGGGGTCTAGCAAAGAATTCATCATCCGTGTTTGGTTTGGAACTATGAACGTCCTTCGATAAGGCGAAATTTTGTTTAGGTACAATCTTGTCGGATTTCTTCATAACAGTTTAGTAACGAGATATCTGCACACGAAGAAAGACGAAATTATCTCCCTGACACATAATCGCGCCCAACAACAAAAAAAAAAAAGAAGGAGGGCGTATTCTTTCTTAGTTCCAACTGCACACGCGGTATTTTCTTTGTGGTTCAAAATCATATATGCATTATTTTATACGGACTCAAGTGCGTCTGCAGATGTCATTCTTCGGGTTCAAAATTATATATGGAGCATTTTTCTACGGGTTCAAAATCGCACGCTTGTGATATTTCTTTCAGGACCGAAAAATTATATATACAATATTTCCTGCGGATTCGAAGTCATATGGAGCATATATACAATATTCTTCTTCTTCGATTCATGTACGGTATTCTCTACGCGTTAAGATTGCATACAATATTTTCTTCGGGGGTTCAAAATTATATACGCTTTTATTTTATACGGGCTCAAGTTCACCATGATAACCTTCTTCGGGTCCAAAATAATATATGGAGCATTTTCCTACGGTTTCGAATAATATTTCCATTGGTTGCGTACATACAATATTTTCTACAAGAGACACGCCAGGAAATTATATGCGCAAAGAAAAACGCCTACTCTTAGGGTTTACACCTACATAAAAAGGAAATCTTAGGAAGACATACACGAAGCTAGTTTTCTTTATGACTCTGCTGGTAGGAAAGGATGAAAAGATGAAAGTGCAAGATGGGAGGAAGGGACTTTATATATATAGGCGTGAAGATTCCAAATAGGGAAGGATTTCCTTTTACCAAAACCGCATGTAAGAAGCGAGCCCACAAGGGCGCCCAACTTCCAATGTCGCCTGTTGCCTGGCCCCACCAATTGCACCGACTTCCCAAACCACGCCTGCAAGCACGCACACCTTGCGCCGGTCCCACCATCCAGCACGCTCAGTTTCCCAACTCACGCAACTTCCCAACGTCGCCCAAGCTGCACCGGCCCCACCAATTGCACCGACTTCCCTATGACCTCCCAAGTCACGCCCGCGCATGCATGCTTCCACATTCCGCAGGTCCCACCAGCTTCAGCACGCTCAGCCTCCAACTCACGCAACTTCCTAACGTCGCCCAAGTTGCACCGCCCCACCAATTGTGCCACCTCCCCGATTTGTGCAAAACTACTCGGAGGCAAGGATTCCAAATCCTATTTATAAAAGGTCGATAAGCCTCTCAATTCTCTTCGGTTTGATGTTGATAGTTTGTCACCATCTTATGCTTACCCTCATGACAAGCCCCCCTGCCCGGAAGCTAAGCGTGGGACTTAATGTTGATGGTGGTTTCTAAGTAAGCTGGGTAAAATCGTAAAACCCATGACCCTAGTGTTACCCGCAACACATTAACTAATAGCATTTAACTCGGTGTAAATAATTAATAGGGGTATTTTTTCAAAATACCGTGCATTAGGGGTTTCACACGGAACCCTAATTCCAAAACTAAACCAAGCCGACACGCGCACTCATGGCAACAATGCCAAACCAAGCCGTTTGCATCAGCACATGGCAACAATGCCAAAACCAAGCCGCACATCAAGGCACCATGGCAACAATGCCAAACCAAGCCGTACACTGCGCACCATGGCAATAATGCCAAACCAAGCCGCAAGACATCGCACCATGGCAACAATGCCAAACCAAGCCGCACACTGCGCACCATGGCAACAACGCCAAAACCAAGCCGCACACAGGGCAAGCCACAGCAGCAATGCCGAACCAAGCCGCACACTACGCACCATGGCAGCGACGCCAAAACCAAACTACATATCGCACTCATTAGAAACCATGCGGACTAAGCCGCTATGCCATTGGCACATGCCAAATATAGCGCCCTAGGCTTGCAAAACGTGCAACTAGGTCAACATGGCCGTCGTGCCATTGGCACATGCCAACGCGTACTACAAGCCATATTTCCAAGCCGCTATGCCATTGGCGCACGCAAATATAGCGCCCTAGGCTTGCAAACGTGCAACTAGGTCAACATGGCCGTACGTACTCATTGGCACATGCCAACACGTGCCTAAGCCATATTTCCAAGTCAGTATGCAATTGGCGCATGCCAAATATAGCGCCCTAGGCTTACAAACCATGCAACCAGGCCAAGTCGGCCACGCATGCCATTGGCACATGCCAACATGCTCATTGGTAGCTTTTCCTACCTAGGCCACGTACCTAACGGCCACGCATGCCATTGGCACATGCCAACATGCTCATTGGTAGCTTTTCCTATCAAGGCCACGGCCCTAACGGCCACGCATGCCATTGGCACATGCCAACATGCTCGTTGTAGCTTTTCCTACCAAGGCCACGAAATTAACGCCACGCATGCCATTGGCACATGCCAACATGCTCCCATTTGGTAGCTTTTCCTACCAAGGCCACGGGCCTAACGGCCACGCATGCCATTGGCACATGCCAACATGCTCGGTAGCTTTTCTTAACCGGGGCTTAACGGGGCTACGCATGCCATTGGCACATGCCAACATGCTCGCCGGGTAGCTTTTCCTACCAAGGCCATGGCCCTATGACCACACATGCCAAACACACACGCCTAACTTGCAAACCGTGCAACCTACCACCAAGGCATTCCGCACATGCCAAACTTACACGCTAGTAGCCTAACTTGCAATCCATATAACCTACCACCAAGGCATTCCATACATGCCAATGGCACATGCCACACGCGCCACTAGCAGCGCCACTTGCACTCAAGGTGCAACCAACACTCGAGATATCAACACAAGCGGGGATGCTTTCCGGGGTTTTTGGTTTGGCAGTCCAAACGACTTGCATGCGTACACTACGCTCAGAATTAAGAAAGCGTGAAAGGAATAAAGCGGTCAAATAAATGAGGAAATAATGGTGAAAAAACGTTTTCACCTATAAACACCTTGCGATTACCACCTCCTCTCATTATTTCACCTTTGCTCTCTCTTCCCTTCATGAGGCAGGTCGTTTCAATCCAACTTGTATAAATAGGACTTACCTATTTCCACCCAGGACAACAAGTCTCGGTCGGGAGAAAATACTACACTCTCGGAAAGGCAACTTTGCAAGCTCTCCCAAAAGCTTTCATCTCTTGCAAGCTTCCCAAACACTACTTTGATACAAGTCGAGATACTACACTCCCAGCACTATTCCCAGTCTCAACACCTTTCTTTGCTTCCCTCCCCAAATCAACCCTTTTCCTCCACTTTGTGACCGAAGCAAGTCCAGAACGGCCATTTCTTGGTTTAGGCCGGACTTGTGTGTTGATCTCGAATCTATAAAGTGCTCACGTGCAAGACATTTGTTTAGGGTTTGAACCAGTTTCTCACTCACCTACCGAATTTACAGAAATCGCGTAACGATTTTCACCTATAAACAATTGGCGACCACAAAGGGAGGATTGATCTAGCGGCTACAATATCGACCCCATCGATCTCGTTCTTCGACCCAGATGTCAAGATGGTAGGGGAAGGCGACTCCAATCCGACTCAACTACCAGACTACCCAGTTTACTAGTTGTAAAAACACACAGAAAATCGGGACTTGGAAGATATATTACTCAATCTGAGGGACTTCCTTAGAAGATGCTACCAACGATTGGGGACTTGCCAAAGAAACCGCTGTAAAAAACCGCCTTTACATGGAGAGAGAAGCGTGTTCGCAAAACCTATGAAGTGAGTAAATTCAGACTGGGCAAGATATACAATCTATTTTTAGGTTCTTAGTAAAACAATCTATACTTCATCAATCTTGTGCCTATTGCTTTAGCACACACTTTCATAAAAGCAATATTCCTTTCCCAAAACATAATCGAGTCATATTATCAAAACCATTCATCCCGAAATAATCCAATACCCTAAAAAGCTACCACCGTCTATCAAAGGTCAAGCTTTGAACCAGACATTCAATATGTCTTTCAAAAAGAGAGAAAAAGAACCTAAATGAAAGTTTAACAGAGAAACATTCAAGGAAAATCATCCAACAGAGGTCTGTCCTTCTTGGAAAGTCAACTTTGCATCTTCAGAGCCGCTCTCTTCATAGTCAGCATCTTGGAAAGCTTTTCGAGTTCTACCTCCTTTGTCGTGCAATCTCCTCAACGGAAAGGCTTTTCGATTCTTTGCATCTTTCAACTTTTGGATCTCAAGAAGGCCTTCGACAAACCACTTGTTGAACTCCTTTTCTACGCACACGCCGCGATGGTGCTCCCGTCGGCAATAACATCTTCGAACGGTGTGACCGGTCACCCTCACGCATATCCTCGATGGAAGATAAAGCCTCTTCCACATGCTTAACCAGTGCAAATCGACTAGTGACTTTCTTGGTTATGGCCATATGTCCGTACTTCTCCCAGATTCTGGTATACAACGCCTCATACTTAGCCAAAGACGCCAAGCCGCCAACCAACACATGACCTGGATAAGGAACCAAGTACGGGGATCAAAAATAACGCCTGAATCGGCCCCACGACTCGCAAAGATTCTTCTTCCATGTCTACTGCATCAACCATCGAGAGAATCATCCACCGTTTGAACCTCATCTCATGCAATTGGCTCAAGCTCCCATCTCCGAGTCACCGTGGTGGTCACAAAGGCAAGTTTTTGTGTGGCTCTACCCCGAATCATCCTCCCCAACAGTTCCTCATGCGAACTTGGAGTTAGACATTTTTCAAAAGAGGAAAGCAAGAAGAGAAGAAAGAAAAGAAGCGCGAAACTCACCGAACCACTTCCCGAAAAAGAACCAGTGCTGCCGGAGGAATCACTCTCACTTGTTGAACTTTCTTCTTTCTCTGACTCATCATCGCTATGAGAAGGCTCAGTGCTGCTGGAATTCTTTGAAGAAATTGCCGTCTCCTGGCAACGTGCGAGGGCAGCGAAAGCATTAACACTACCGAAGCCCTGAAGGAAACAAGACACATGTGTTCAAAGCGAGAAATTCCGTGTTTTGAGACAAACCAAAAGAGGTGACACATACCGATTATTAGAAGAACTGAAAGACACGGAGCTGCGGGAGGGTCTTTGAAACCGTCCAGGAACCCGCCAAAGACGATTCTTCGTTCTCCCGTTCCTTAGCTCGGTACTTTTCCGGGTTGCTAGGCAACTTTCGCTGGGATATCTCAACATTGGATACTTCTTCAAAATCTGGGGAAGGTTTACAACGAACGTTCTCCACCACGTTATTCACAAAATCTTGATCATAATAAACTGCCGCACTGCAACTCATTATATAGCCGAAGGTCATCAGAAGTTACTCTTCCCGTTTGAAAGAAGGGAAGGCGGATACCAGCTCAAGGGCACTGGCATTAAGGGCGGCATGTAATGAATCTTTAGGGGTCACCGGCTGGTAAGCAAGAGGCACCCCTTGATCGAAACCCATGTGACGAGCAAAGACGGTCAATATTGTGACTATCCGAAAGACCCCGTGAAAAAGACGGCATATAACCTAGGACATGCGACTTTGAATAAACAAGTTTTCACCAACGCCAAATCGCCATCAAGACAAAGACGTGATCGGAGAGAAGCAAAGGTGTCACTTTGAGTCACCGACCTATGGACCGGTTCCCATGGGCGAAAATTGATTTCATGCGACTTATCGAGAAGACTAACCAAGCTCACCTGCCAACTCTTGACGCCTCGTTCACCCATCGAAAAAGAATTCGAGCCTCCCCAACTCGCTTGTGGCGGCTTAAGACACTTGATTCGAGCATACTTCTCAAAGTGCTCCCATAGCCGGACTTGCGGAAAAGCAACGTGCACATATGAATCCACTTTTCATGAAACCATTCGAAACTTGCATGTTCGCAACTAGGTGATCCGGATGCACATATAGGGAACAGAGGAACAACGCCAATGGGAAGAAATTCACCCTTTGCCAACTTCACAAAAGAATCGCTAGCAACTCTTTGGTCTTATTCCTTTCTTGCCGTAACCATCATCAAAAATGTCTCTAGACAAACTGACGAAGAGCAAAAATGCTTTGCGACATGAAGATCAATTGCTTTACGTTAAGGCTCCATTTCGTCCTAAACCATTGAGATATCCACCAATTTTAAGGGCACCTTTCATCCTCTTCCGGACAAAGTCCTTCGACTTTGCAATGGAGTCTTTCAGCGAAATCCCCCAACTTAGCGGCAAGGTCATCCCAAGCATCTTCACCTCACTTACTGAGATAATTGGATTTTAAGATTCCACGATTCTGGAAGTTTCAAAGAAGAGATCCACGCTCTCCAAGGAGAAAGTTATTTCACCCAATCTACATATGATCGTATGGGTGTCCGAACACCATCTCGGAGATGAAAGCAACCAAGCCCTGGGATATCCTTCCTAATGCGGAGATTTCTTAAAAACCGGGACAAAGATCAATAATCTACGCTCGAGTCAAGTTGGGTATTTATGTGCTCCCTACTCACCATGAACTCAACCCATCTATCAAAAGAACGCAATGGGCTTTGACACATCCACGAAATCAATGTTGGAAGAAGAATATACCCCTTTATGAAGACAAGAACCGTATGGTGTTCTCTCGGCGAACTGAACGTGTCTTCTTTTTCATCTTCACCACCGGTTAACAAAATTGGCACGAAACCGGGTGATTCTTCCGAGCGGGGACGAGGGTCTAGCAAAGAATTCATCATCCGTGTTTGGTTTGGAACTATGAACGTCCTTCGATAAGGCGAAATTTTGTTTAGGTAACATCTTGTCGGATTTCTTCATATGATTTAGTAATGAGATATCTCTACGAAAAAAGACGAAATTATCTCCTCGACACATAATCGCGCCCAACAACAACAAAAAAAGAAGGAGGGCATATTCTTTACTGGCTCAAAACTGCACACGCGGTATTTTCTTTAAGGTTCAAAATCATATATGCAGTATTTTATACGGACTCAAGTGCGTCTGCAGTATCATTCTTCGGGTTCAAAATTATATACGGAGCATTTTTCTACGGGTTCAAAATCAGACACGCGCAGATGTTTCTTCTGACCGAAAATCATATATACTGATATTTCTATGATTCGAAGTCATATGGAGCATATATACAATATTCTTCTTCGGGATTCATGTACGGTATTCTCTACGGGTTCAAGACTGCACATACAGTATTTTCTTCAGGGTTCAAAATTATATACGCGGTATTTTATACGGGCTCAAGTTCGTCTGCAGTAACCTTCTTCGGGTCCAAAATAATATATGGAGCATTTTCCTACGGTTTCGAATAATATTTCCATTGGTTGCGTACATACAATATTTTCTACAAGAGACACGCCAGGAAATTATATGCGCAAAGAAAACGCCTACTCTTAGGGTTTACACCTACATAAAAAGGAAGCTGTAGGAAGACATACCCGAAGTCAGGTTTTTCTTTATGACTCTGCCGGTAGGAAAGGATGAAAAGATGAAAGTGCAAGATGGGAGGAAGGGACTTTATATATATAGGCGTGAAGATTCTGAAATAGGGAAGGATTTCCTTTTACCAAAACCGTGCATGTAAGAAGCGAGCCCACAAGGGCGCCCAACTTCCCAATGTCGCCCAAGTTGCACCGGCCCCACCAATTGCACCGACTTCCCAAACCACGCCTGCAAGCACGCACACCTTGCTCGGTCCCACCATCCAAGACGCTCGGTTCCCAACTCACGCAACTTCCCAATGCCGCCTAAGCCGCACTCTCGCCCCACCAATTGCAGAGACTTCCCTATGACCTCCCAAGTCACGCCCGCATGCATGCACAGGCTTCCACATTCCGCCGGTCCCACCGGCCTAGCACGCTCGCTTTCCCAACTCAACGCCTAACTTCGCCCAAGTTGCACCCCCCACCAATTGTGCCGGCTCCCGATTTGTGCAAAACTACCGAGGCAAGGATTCCAAATCCTATTTATAAAAGGTCGAACAAGCCTCCTCAATTCTCTTTACGGTTTGATGTTGATAGTTTGTCACCATCTTATGCTTACCTTCGCAACAAAGCCCTGTTAGAGCTAAGTAGGGGACTTAATGTTGATGGTGGTTTAAATAAAGGGGTAAAATCGTAAAACCCCATGACCTAGTGTTACCGCAAACACATTAACTAAGAGCATTTAACTCAGTGTAAATAATTAATAGGGGTATTTTTCAAAATACCGCATTAGGGTTTTCGACTCGGAACCCTAATTCCAAAACCAAGCCGCACAATCGCGCACCATGGCAACAATGCCAAACCAAGCCGCACATCAAAGCGCACCATGGCAACAATGCCAAACCAAGCCGCACACATGCGCACCATGGCAACAATGCAAAACCAAGCCGTACACTGCGCACCATGGCAACAATGCCAAAACCAAGCCACACATCAACACCATGGCAACAATGCCAACCAAGCCGCTGCTAGCGCACCATGGCAACAACGCCAAAACCAAGCCGCACACCGCACCCTGGCAACAATGCCGAACCAAGCCGCACACTACGCACCATGGCAGCCCAAAACCAAACTACATATCGCACTCATTGGAAACCATGCCAGGACTAAGCCGCTTATGCCATTGGCACATGCCAAATATAGCCCCAGGCCCGCAAACGCCTAACTAGGTCAACATGGTCGTACGTGCCATTGGCACATGCCAACGCTGTACCACAAGCCATATTTCCAAGCCGCTATGCCATTGGCGCCTGCCAAATATAACGCCTAGGCTTGCAAAAACGTGCAACTAGGTCAACATGGCCGTACGTACCATTGGCACATGCCAACACGTACCACAAGCCATATTTCCAAGCCGCTATGCAATTGGCGCATGCCAAATATAGCGCCCTGGCTTACAAAACCATGCAACCCAGGCCAAGTCGGCCACGCATGCCATTGGCACATATGCCACATGCCTCATTCGGTAGCTTTTCCTACTGGGCCACGGCCCTAACGGCCACGCATGCCATTGGCACATGCCAACATGCTCGCCGGGTAGCTTTTCTATCAGGCCACGGCCCTAACGGCCCGCGCATGCCATTGGCACATGCCAACATGCTCACTGGTAGCTTTTCCTACCAAGGCCACGGCCTAAGGGCCACGCATGCCATTGGCACATGCCAACATGCTCGCTGGGTAGCTTTTTCCTACCAAGGCTACATTTCTAACGGCCACGCATGCCATTGGCACATGCCAACATGCTCATTGGTAGCTTTTCTTACTGTACACGACCCTAATGGCCACGCATGCCATTGGCACATGCCAACATGCTCGCTGGTAGCTTTTCCTACCAAGGCCATGGCCCTAACGGCCACACATGCCAAACACACACGCCTAACTTGCAAACCGTGCAACCTACCACCAAGGCATTCCGCACATGCCAAACTTACACGCTAGTAGCCTAACTTGCAATCCATGCAACCTACCACCAAGGCATTCCATACATGCCAATGGCACATGCCACACGCGCCACTAGCGGCGCCACTTGCACTCAAGGTGCAAACTAACACTCGAGATATCAACACAACCGGGGATGCTTTCCGGGGTTTTGGTTTGGCGGTCATAAAAGCGTACATACTACGCATTAAGAAAGCGTGAAAAGGAATAAAGCAAATAAATAAATGAGGAAATAATGGTGAAAACGTTTTCACTCATAAACACCTTTACGCGGTTACCACCTCCTCTCATTATTTCACCCTTTACTCTCTTCCTTCATGAGGCTGAGGTACGTTTCAATCCCGACTTGTATAAATAGGACTTACCTATTTCCACCGGGATAACAAGTCTCGGTCAGGAGAAAATACTACACTCTCGGAAAGGCAACTTTGCAAGCTCTCCCAAAGCTTTCATCTCTTGCAAGCTTCCCCAAGCTTCTACTTTCCCATACAAGTCGAGATACTACTCTCCCTGCACTATTCTCGGTCTCAACACCTTTCTTTGCTTCCTCCCCAAATCAACCCTTCTCCTCCACTTTGTGACCGAAGCAAGTCTGGAACGGCCATTTCTTGGTTTAGGCCGGACTTATGCATTGATCTCTCGAATCTATAAAGTGCTCACGTGCAGCACATTTGTTTAGGGTTTGAACCAGTTTCTCACTCACCTACCGAATTTACCGAAATCGGCAGAAACGATTTTCACCTATAAACAATAGTGTAGAGAAAACTTTAAAAATTCTTAATAGGATATATTATTCAATATATTAAAGGATATTCAATATATAATAAATAATATATTATTCAATAGGATATATTTTCAATATATTATTCATAAAGGATATATATCCTTCACATAAAGGATACATTATTCAATATATGTATATACATTATCCAATATCATTTACATACTTTGACATAGCAAAAAACAAAAAATCATCTTTTTTTTTGGTATACCTCCCTATATTAATAAACTCCATATATTAATAATTTTGTAAAGTCCTAAGGTTATTAATATACGGAGTTTTTACTGTATAGGATTTTTGATAAATGTAAATGATTTTGATAAAGCTAGTAATAATATTTAGGTTATTGAGTTGAATCATTGGATCGAAATCGTTTAATCCTACGGTAATAGTTGATGGAAAGAAGATATAAATAGCTCCCTATATTAATAAACTCCATATATTAATAATTTTGTAAAGTCCCAAGGTTATTAATAGGGATGCCCATGGTTCGATTTTCTACCCGGACCGAACTGGTCCAAACCGACAAAAAATACCCAGAAAACCAGAGACCGAAAAATCCAAAAACCAAGAAACCCAAAAACCGAGAAAATCGATTCTAGGTAGTTGGTTTTGGTTTGATGTCACAAAAGAACCAAAAATCCAAAAAAACCAAGCTAAAGAAAAAAACCGAGAGTTAGAACCAAAAAAACCGACAAAAACCATAATAATATGTACCCGAATTTTCCATCATAGTATAATATATTTACACTTCAATGAGTATATCCATAAATAAATAAAATATTATTAAAAATGTATCTAATATTGAATTATATATGTATAATATATATGATTTTAATGACTACATCCATAAATAAAGAAATTATAGATCAAAATCAAAATATATCTTATTTTGATGATTTGCTTTACAATTTTGATTTACGAGTTAAAAATGAAAGTCTATTAAAAAAAACCAAAAAATCCAGAAAAAAAAAATAAAAATGGTGGGACGGTTCTGGTTTCTAACGTTCTAAACCGAACATGGTTTAGTTTGGTTTTTGGTTTCTTACAAGTGATATTAGTTTGGTCCTTGGGTTTGGCAGAAAACCAAACCAGACCGAATCATGGGCATCCCTAGTTATTAATATATGAAGTTTTTACTGTATAAGATTTTTGTTAAATGGAAATGATTTTGACAAAGCTAGTAATAATATTTAGGTTATTGAGTTGAATCATTGGATCAAAATCGTTTAATCCTACGGTAATAGTAATAGTCGATGAAAATAAGCTATAAATAGCTAGCTAATTCTTGTGTTTAGGGGAGGAAAATTTAGGGTGAAAATTAGTGAGGAGAAACTAAAAATTTTAGAGAAGAAATTACTAGAAGAAGTTTGTGAAATAGTTGTGGGAGCATATTTTGTTTGAGTATGTTCGGATACGGTTTTGCGGCGCTCTTGTTGGTCCATAAACTAAGTAACACTAAACGAAACACGTAGTATCTCGCACATCTTGGAATTATTTTCATACCATTCTACTTTGGTGTAAGGAAGCATAAGTAGAATTTTTGCACACAAAGTCAACACAATTCTACTTTGGTGGCAGCTTTCTGGGTATATCATACATATGCTAATCTAAAGGAAGTATTAAGGTTCAATTTCTTCATTATTTTGTCTTCAATGCTAATACCATACTATCTTTGCAGTCTGCAAAAATTCTGCTGGGATATTATATGGCTTCCATTTGTTATATTCATATGTCTCGGTTAATCTTGTACATTGACCATCATGTTGCCATGATTTTACATTTGCTCCTTATGGTGAGAGTATTGAAGGGAGGTTTGGAAGATAGCAATGACAGAAAATGTTTTCATCCTCTAGTTTTAACGCAATTTTCCAACACCCAATACTTCATTGAGAACTAACGAAACAAAACAACTTTATCGCCAATCGAGTCAGATAAATTCACAAAGATAACAGCAAGATTATATCCGTTTTGAATCAAAACATGAACAGTAAAACTCATTATTTACTTAGGAGAACAGTAGGAAGGGTCTAAAAAAGTGAAATAACTGCTGGATTACTCGTTGGTACATTCTCAAAAAATTCTTGTCCTCTAAAAAATGGATTCTTCTTATATTCCTTCAATGCTCTTGCGGTTTCTTCACCAGTCGCCGTCGCCAAATTTTTTAAGAACAAAAATTTTCTACATAATTAAGAATGTAATAGTCACAACAAAGATTTAGAAGTTTTATCGGGATGTTTTACTTCCTTTAATTCATTTGAATGCACATTGTAGAACTGGATCAGTACTCCGGCTTACAAGAACTTAAAAGGTATAGGCTAAAGAACTTCACAACAGATAGCAAGAAACTGATAAGATTTTCGTTGAAAGAAAGTTGGAGCCAAATCTGAAGCATACAAAATTTGTGAGCCATAAATACTTGCTATTCAGTGAATGTAGGACTTTGCGACCCTAAAAATTTAACGAAACAGATAACTTTATTACTAGTCACAAATCAAATGAATGCATAAACACAAGAGCGAAATCATCTTGAAATAATACATGAAAAATAAAACTCAGTATTTACTTCTGAGAAGAGTAGGAAGGGTCTAAAATTGAAATAACTGACTGATTAGTACTCGTTGGTATATTCTCAAAAAAATATTTTTCTCTATAACATGAGTACGTCTTATATTCCTTCAATCCTCTTGTGCTTTCTTCACCGGTTGCCGTAGCCAAAGTTTTTAGCGATGTAAAATTTTCTGTGTAATCAAAAATATTGTAATAGTCACTACTAAGACTAAAAGCTTTAGCAGGATGTTTTACTTTCTTTAATTCTTTTGAATGCACATTGTAGAGCTGGATAACATAACCATCTTCGAAGTTATGAAACCTCCAATACAGAAGCACCTGGTTAGAAAAGTTCATAATACGAGTACTAGAAGGGAGCAGGATCGTGTAACTCTCTTGGGAGATTGAACTTGATAGTATCCTTAACCCAAACTTGTTTAAATGTGTCCCTTCAATATATGTAGGACAACCTTACCGCTGTACGGATCAATCTTCTCCATATATGAATAACAGAAACACCCTTTGTACTCCATCGGAAAAGAGTCACCCTTGTTATAATTCGAAACAAACTCATCATCACCTGGAAGTTCAATTATTTGAAACTTCTCACAGTGGAGATCGAACGATACCAATGCGATACGTTTATATAATTCTTTTTCTGCTTTATCTTTTACTGTCCTAATAGAGAGTTCCGTTGCAAGAGATTGGTAGTACCCTTCTTCCATCAGAATCTGAAATATAATCCCGTGGGCATTGTTTTGGCCATGGGTTATTAATCTTTCTCCATGGATTAGTACTGCCCACCGTAATGATGTAATACTCATATTCATCATAATATTCCATGATGCACATCACCTTATATTCATTGCCCAAGATGTCATATCCAAATCGAAATCCGCAGAAAAATTCATCACCAATCCTACTCTTACTTTGTAAACGGACAGACGTGACATGATGATTAACATCTCATGCCTACTATGGTTACAAATTGAAAGTGAAATATAAGCCCATTGACAATTAAATAATCCACCGTCATAATTATTCTTATAACAAGCTAAACCATTATCATACCCAATTATACGCTCGCGATCCCTATAACTTTTTAGGGTTATTGCTTCTTCATAAGGGAGAAGCGTGTGATTAGCATGATTTTCTTTCTCCAGATAGTACCATATTATATTCCTGTCACAATCTTTGAAAGTAAATACAAGAATCGGCTTCTTTTGAGATTCAAGCATGTGAAATTTATTAAACTGCTGTTGATTGTTGTTGATTAAGTAATACCATAACTTACATACACAACTGAATCTCATCAATGACTTAACAGGTAGTCTGTGTAATATTTGAACAAGTACGTCTTCATGAATATCAATATTAAAACCACTACTAAACTTCACCATCTTCTCCATCTTCTTTTGTATACGAGATTAAGCAGAAGACTAACCGACAACAAGTTGTGCCGCTTTGTTTTGAGGTGTTGCTGAGGATGGGAAAGTCCCCTTGCTTATACGACTCGTAGAATAAACCTTAACTAAAAAGCTTCCTGAAATAATAAAAATTCTGTTTTCAAAACTACTGCATTCCTACATTAATAATACTCAGTTTCTAAAAATAACCAATTTATTTTTCGTGATAATAAGAAAATAGAGTTGCGCTGTGATAGGTCACCCTTGTGATAGCTTCCGTAAGGGTGCATTTCCTAACCAATTTATTAATTATTAGATCCCTATATTTAATTAAATTTGTTCTATAGTACCTCTAAATAATTAGAAAATTAGTATTTGGTGCATGGATAAATTATTGTTTGGAAACTATGGAAGAAGATGACTGATTTTTTTTTCAAACAACTACTGGATTACTCGTTGGTACATTCTTAAAAATTTCCCGTCCTCTGAAAAATGGGTTATTGTTATATTCCTTCAATGCTCTTGCGGTTTTCACCAGTTTCCGTCGCCAAAGTTTTTAAAGAAAGAAAATTTTCTACATAATTAAGAATGTAATAGTCATGACCAAGAGGTCCAAGACTAGAAGCTTTATCGGGATATTTTACTTCCTTTGATTCATTTGAATGCACATTGTAGAGCTGGATAACATAACCATTTTGTTTTTTTGTTGTAGATACTCCGATGTAAAATTATCTGGTTAGAAAAACTTAACATACGAGGACTAGAAGTAGAAGCAGAATTGTCTAACTCTCTTGGGAGACTGAACAGATTGAACTTAATAGTTTCCATAACCCAAAGTTTGGGCATAAAAGTCTTTTTGGACTTTCTACCAATGTTTTAGATCAAACTCTACTTGTTTAATCAATTCAACGATTACTAGGCAGGGATATTTTATCACCCGACTCAAACGAGTCAAATTCGGGATTAGATCTGACTCAAATCACCAATCAAATATTAAACAGTCTAATATCTGACTCGGGCTGAATCAGATCCAGTTCCCTAGTTAGCAAAAAAGCAAACACACTCTTCGATGCAGCAAGCTGTGCCTTGGACTACGGTCCTACGCAAACCCTTATGGTATGCTGTGGGCGGCTTTGTCGTTAGAACTTACCAGTTTCTGTAGAGAGTCCTTTAGGGAGCAAGAGAGATGATAAAATTAAAGCGAAAATGGATGAAGTCTCGAAAGGAAGACGACAGCAGATTCTCAATCCCAACTCAAGATGATTCTCTTCCCATTGAAACTCACCGTATTGCCTCCGTCTCTCCAAATCATATTTGGGTTTTCACCTTTTTGTTTCTCTCTCTGAATTATTAAAATTCTGATTCATAAATCTGTGATTGCTTACTGAATGTTCTTAATCTTGTCTACTATCACTTGAATTTAAATGGGTTCTGTTTTGATTTTCATTTAATTTGACCTAATTTCTTACTGACTTCAAAACCCTTGAATTTGCTTGTTTAATTGCAATTTCATTGTAAGCCCATTACTAATCTTTGATTAATTTACTGAATTACAGAGCAAGAAGAACTTGTAAGGTCATTTGAACAGAAACAAACTCAACAGAGTCGTCTATGGAGGGTTAGTGATTGATTTCCATTTTGTTGAATTTGTTTCAATTTCTATTTTTGTAGTTGTTAAAGTAATTTGTCTCATCTAGCTTCTGTTTGTACTTTGTATTGAGTTTGTGATTTGTATATGCAAAAGCCCATAGGCTAAGTTCACTGCGGAAATTCACAGAACATTGTATCTGCAGCTGAGAAAGTTCCTGACATGCTAAGCGGGGCATCAGTAATTACAAATCAAGCACCACTGCATACCTATAGCTCACTTTTGTTCAAGCTTCCTTTAATTCTTCACCTTTAGGAATGACTTTTGTTTACTTTCTGTTTTTGTAGTTGTTAATGTTACTTTGTTTTCTTCTCTATGTGTAGGGTGTATTTTCAACTCTTCTTATCGTTTATGTGGTGTTTATGGTTTTCTCAATCTATCAACAAGCTTCATTTCCATGGGAATTAGTAAGTTAACCTGTTGATTCATCTTAAGTTTGTGTCTTTCTCTTGTAGGTTGAATGATCGTACCATTGCTTACTAAATTTCATAAAATTTTTGATTACGGATGGATAGGAATACAAGTGTACGATTGGTTCGCCTAAACATTCTAAAATAAACTGCGAAACAATTCTGCTTGGAATTTCAGTTGCTTTCATTTTGTAACAATATTTGGATGATTGAGTTACTCTTAGAACACTTGGTTATCAAGCCTCAGAGTCAGTAGGCATAACATAAAAGCTGTTATTGTTTTCCTCCAAAATGACAGGATGGGTTATTGTGTATGCAACAGTTAGGAAGATTGAGTCAATCAAGCATCGAGCCATTAGGCACTTGTCCTGTCGTCTGTGCCTCAAAAATTGACAGGATGGGTTATTTGTGTGTGCAACAGTTAGGAAGAGTAAGTCCATCAAGCATCGAGCCGTTAGGCACTTGTCCTGTTGTCTGTGCCTCAGAATTGACTGGATGGGTTATTTGTGTATGCAACAGTTTGGAAGATTAAGTCAATCAAGCATCGAGCCATTAGGCACTTGTCCTGTTGTCTGTGGCTCAAAATTTACAGGATGGGTTTTTTGTGTGTGCAACAGTTAGGAAGATTAAGTCAATCAAGCATCGAGCTATTAGGCACTTGTCCTGTTGTCTGTTGTGCCAGTGCGCCTCAAAAATGACTGGATGGGTTATTTTTGTATGCAAAAGCTAGGAATATTATAACCCTCCGGTATCAAGCATCGGTGAATTACACATGTGTCCTGTTGTCAATAGCCGTACAATATTAAGATAGGTTATTATGTTTGCATTTTAAAGTTTGTATTGAATGGAATTTTGATCATAGCTACTTGTTTTTTTAATGTTGATTACCTTGATTTTGTGTTTGAAAAATTGCAGCGTTATCATGGTTACTTCATGGGGGAGATTGATTCACGGATGGTCATTGCAGCAGGTTTGTCACACTACAAGACTAGTCTTTCACCTGTTTGAATTCTTCACTGTCTACCTTTAATATTCTTTGAGAATCGTGGTTGAGTGTGTTACTTGTGCTCACTCAAATACATATGTTTGGGTTTAACCAGATTGGGATCTGATTTTAAAAAATGATAGGATGATGCACTGTTCAGTCTAATTCTTCCTAATGTTTGTGTATGTATCTCCGTTTTAACATTCTGCAGACTGGATAGCTGTTTTAGCTTGTTTGATGGCTGTTAAAGGTCTATTTCACAATTCAAAATCTAACCGGCAGTGGCTTATCTACTCATGCTTCACTGGTCTTTTAGTGGCAGCTTTCTGGTTGTATCATATGTTAAGGTAAAGGAAATACAACGGTTAAACTCTTCAGTCTATTACGTAACGCTCACTGTTAACATCATACTACCAATGTCGTTGCAGTCTGTCCAAATTCCGTTGGGATATTATATGGCTTCCTCTTGGACCTTTGAGGTAACTTATGGTATATCTGAATCCATTTATTGTCATTTTTATCTCTCTCGGGTAATCTTATACTCTTGTCATGTATGATTAAAACGCAGTGGTGCTGGGCTTAGCTTGTACATCGATCATCTACTTAACGAGTCATCAGAGGAAATAAGAAAACTTCGAGCATACATGTATTCTTACAAAGCATCCTGAAAATGCTCAATCCGTTCTACAAGTTGTTTCTCTAATCTTAATTTGACTGTGAAGCTCTGGAAAGTTGCGTGTATATCACTTGTATTTCTTGCTGAAAGGTAAAGTTTTGTTCTTTTTTGTACTGATGCATGCTCGAAAACATGGCAGTTGAACAAAAGTTGCACAACTTGTCCGTGCTTACCATCTGACATTCAACACATTACCTGATGGTATGCCAGCCCTCTAGGTTAAGGCTAATAGTTACGCTGGGGTGATAGGTGTTTATTGTTTTTTGTTCTGATGGTGTTGCTTATTTCATTAGTTACTAGCTAGTACCTATGATTTTATTCACGGGATCTAGTCAAGTTAAAAGCTGGAATGATATGTTTCTTGAATTTCTTTAAAAAGTCGGAATGAATTAATGGAGGCAGTTATTTTATTTTTGCTGTTGGGTGGCTTCTTTTATCAAATGCCTCTTCCCACTGTCAGGATGATGATATACCTAATCTGAAGTACTTGAAACTAGTGATAAAGGATGGAATGAGACTTTACCCAACTGGTCCATTACTAGTTCTGCGGAGAAAAACCGTCGAAAACCATATCCACAAGAACAAGTGTGTTTACTTAGGAGCATGTTGCCTCCATTACCCATAGATATCCGCTGGTATGTTATTAGTAGGTCGTAAAAACGCTTGGTCTGATATGTAAATAGCTCTGATCCAAATTGTTTGTTTAGAATATGGAATTAGTAGAAATGAAACTAAAAATTGCTATTAAAAAATGATCAAACAAAAGCATTGAATTTCAGTAGACCAAAAACAACAATGTACACAACAATTTTGACTCTCAATGACCATCGTCTCAGGAGTCCACCCACGCACTAAATGTCTGCTTCGTCCCAAGCATCGTCAGAGTCTTCATCAAGTTTGTCTTCCACCTTCTCCTCTTTCTTCTGCTCAGCCACACCACCAGCACCACCATCGCCTATTGAATTAGCCTCCATTGGAGCACCACCACCACCACCACAAACAGCTAATTTCTCCCTTCCACGTGCAATGAGTTCAGTCAAGTCTTTACCCTTAACTTGAGAAAGAAGAAGTTGAATACGTTCATCAGAGTCATCGGCAGCACCAACAGAACCTAAGATGTTCTTAATATCTTTAGCAGTTGGTTCTTTGTTTCCTCCCAAAACTGCAAGCAAATACGCAGCAATTACCTTCATTGTGTAATCACTCAACAAATGATTACAGGAAACGAAGAATGGGCTTCGTATATTTATAGGTTCAACGACTGTGAGGTGTTGATAAATAAGGAAACGTTCTAAAGTGGAGAACTTTCCAAAAATCATCCTCTCAATTTTTTATGGAATCGGTAATACTGGTCTGACAAGGTTTGAATGGTTTCCTCGAGGATGGAGATTTTATGAGCTGGTTGGTTATGACCCTCTATTTTTCTTTTTCATTAAATTTTATTTGCGCGAAAAATGGGAAAACATTGATAATTAAAAAAAACAAAACAAATGCTTAACCCAAGAAAAGTGCAAAATTTTATAAGCAAACGTCATGAAGAGATAAAAATACTTTAAAAACATTTATGCTCGCGAGAATTTGCTCATGAGAATTTTTCCAGGAACATTTTTCTGTTTTGTAAAGTAAAAACAAATACTTTTACAGCTGACCGAAATTCCTTCTAGGTTAAGTGATATAATCGAAATTCTACAGCTGACCGAAAATTCGTTTTTGTTTTTCACTCCACAATTTACATGCATGATTATTACAAACTTTAATGTCTTAAGATTGTTGGGTGCAATAATCTAAAATAAGGAAAAATCAAATAAGCAAAAGTTATTTGACGAAACAGACGAGCTCCCCAGATCTCGACAACAACAACAAGGCAAAACTTTAGAAAAACAGAGTGAGTCATGTGTTCAACACGCTGTCCTTAAGACATTAGCGCCAGGCTACACTCAAGAGTGATGCTAACAGGACGGATTCTCCATGATAAAACACCCTACTACATCTATTACTAGCATATGTAGTAGATGCTCAACTTGAGCTTGTCAATTTTGGAAAACCCTTAAGGAAAATCGCGAACGCTTAAAAAAACAGGATAAAAATATTTTCCCTTTGGGGTCTCTCTAAAATAAAGAGAAACCACTTTCCCATAGATTTTATAAAAGTAGACAAATTGTTTATATAATTGAATAATAGAACATAAGAGGAGGAACTCCCCGATGTGGGACTAAAAAGTTTCATTCACAAAAAAAACAATAAGTTATTATTTTCTTTAAAAACTTTAAAAATCAATTTTTTTTTATTAATTGTTTTCCGCCACATGAATGTAAACCTTAATAAGACATGAAAAACACATATGGATCTTGGTAAAACAACAACCCAACCTCAGTACCCGAAATGACTGAACAGACAGCCGGATCGTGCATGTTGAAGTCATACTAGCCATTATAACGTCCTCTCCCTCACATAACAGTGTGTTGACCCCAGGGTCATGCTATGGATTGCATAAATCATAATAGTATATAGAGCTTTCATCTTTAGTTTCTCACAGGTGAGACTAAAGGTTTCTTTCACCAAAGGGAAAAAGCATGAACTAGTAAACCCTTAGTGGCCCTTAGGTCTTAAGTTCCAGTAATACCAAAACCATCAAAACGAAAATCACATAAAAAACGCAGGAAATACCATTTTAGGAAGAGGTTACATGAGGTCTTGAACCTTTGCTTAGTGAGATATTACCATAACTACTTGCTAGGGACAAGAACGCAATGTCTTGATCGCGATAACAACCACGGATGATATCCCCAAGGTTGTTGCCAAGTTCGTGCAGATTTTTTTCCAATTTGGCCCTGGACATATCCTGTTTCTCCAAATACTTTGGATAATAAAAGATCATATTCTCATAGGAAGTGGCCCCACTTCCTCTTTCTATAGGTGAGTTTCCATAAAGGGTGTTACTGCTACACCCACAATCTTAAATTGAAACTATAGAACTCATTAATATTTCTAAAAAGTCATTTTTCACATGCAGTCACACTTTGTCACAACAAAGCACCATAGGAAGGGATAAAAATGTAATTCTCTTTGATAGGCATACTTTTAATCACTACAAATTAGTTGTCTCATTCAAAACCTTGATCTTGGGATCTCCAGTCAGCAAGGTTGAGTATCCTTCATCGCACATTTATTTAATGAGCTTCAGTCCCATATCCCTCGATGCAATACTAACTATTTTTTTAGAAAAACCTTTCGCCAAAGGGTCTAGAATATTCTACTTCGACTTTATCCAATCATTAGGAAATAACGCCGGTTGAGATTAGTTATTTTTTAGCTTTAGCTATTAAAGCTTGGCTAACACAAAGGTGCATAGATATAGCTGGCACAGGCCTATGCCAGAGAGAAATGTCTTCTAAAAAGAATCTTAGGCACTCGATCCCCTCTCATGCTCTAATGCAATACTCTCAGATTCCATTATGAATTGAGAAAGATATGTCTGTTTGGAAATATTCCAAAAACAAACCCTCCTGCTAGAGTGAGAACATATCCACTCGTAGACTTAGACTTCTTTGGGTCCACTATCTAGTTTGCATCACCAAATCCCTGAAGGACAACATGATACCTTTCATAAATCAATAAAAGCTCATAGAGTATTTTAGGCAACATAATACTCTACTCAGGCAATGTCTGGACTCTTACAATTCATAAAATTCATCAGACATCATATAACTCTTGAGTATTCAAGTTAAGATACTCTATTACCCTTATTTTTCTCGAGTCTACAATAATAATTGTACGTAGTACAAGCGAGTATACAATCAGATTGGTTGTATTTCTTAAGAAAAAATTCAAGATAATGAGAACGAGTAATACTATAAATGTCCGATTATCTTCTAATCCTCATCCCTAAGATTACATCAACAAGATCTAAGTCTTTCAAGTCAACGTTTTCATCTAACGCATGTTTTAAGTGGAATTAATCACATATATGTTTATATCAATTATAAGCATATCATCAACATACAAGCATACAATCACATAGGCGTCCTTAACAAGTTACTTGTAAATATACTTGTCTGGTTCATTGACTTAAATACACTACTCATTATCAAATGATCAAATTATCAATGTTACTGTTTACATGCTTATTTGAAAACCATACAAAGATTTGTTCAACTTACAAACTTTGTCTTCACAACCTTCACTACAAAGTCCTATGGTTAGTCTATGTAGATTTCTTTATATAATTCACGGTTTTAGAAAAGTTATCTTAACATCCACCTGATATACATCTAAGTTTTTTATGGAAGCATAACAATCAGGTGAATAAGAATCAAGGAAATATAGACCTTCTTTTAGTTTATAGCCTTTAGCTACCAGCCTAGCCTTATATTTTTCCACGGTTCCATCTACCTTTCGTTTTCTCTAAAGACTCATGTACATCATATGGTCTTACTCCCGAAGGTAAACTAGCAAGCTCTCAAGTCTCGATTCCGACGGACTGAGTGCAGTTAAGTAAAGGAAGATTCTTATTAGAATGAGGTTTCAGTAAATGTTATGGCTTCTTTACGAGTCTGGAGCTCGGACTAAGCTAGGCATATTATGAAGTCAGTTCTATAAGAAGTATCAGTTCTAATCCTTTTTCTTCTCCTAGGATCAACTCGATTTCATCTTCATATGAAGGTAAACTCTATTTCATCCAGATTCAATTAATATCTTAAGTCTTTTACTTCTACAAAAGAACAATATAAAAGATTCTTGCATATACTCGGAACATGAAAACTTCTTTCAATATGAGAATATTAGAGATATGAGCTTCCGCTCAACCTTTCCCTTTTATGCAACCTTTGTAGCGTATGAGTTACTCATATAGAGTTTCTTGACATCCCGTATTCTTTGATAGGAGGTGAACAAGTCTCTGTTTCAACAAAAAATCTTAGTGGCTATAGAGTTCACCCACCAGTCTCTCACATTGGATATTAAAATAACTTCCGACATCATGCCACTGAACTCGTTCTAGTTTGTTTCAACTAACTTAGCATACACTTCCTACTTATTAGAGTAATGCCTTATTCAGGTTTACGAAACATACCTTTCTTATGAAAAATACGCTTAGAATTGCGTTCGATGGTCTCACCTCTATCAGCTTTGGAAGACCTTTGTCACTAGTGGAAAATGACCTATCTGAGACATAATGAAATGATACATGCGGGAATGTCTCAATTCAACCACATACCTAAAGCGTAGTTGACTAAGGTCAAAACGTCGTTGTGTTTGAACTTTTGTTGACTTAGACAACCATGTTTGTCATAGTTGACTAAAGTCAAACTATCGTTGGTTTAGGACTTTTGTTAACTTAGACAACGTCACTCATGAAGTATGGTTTCCTTAGTAGGATATTCTATTTATACGGTCAAGATTTTTTCTGAAAAGTGATAAATAGCTGGATCGAAATATCACCTCAAGCTTATCTATTTCAAAGTAGAGAGAGAAACCACATTATTCTCCACATATCTTTACTCTCTATTTTTCTCTCTCACCTTCACAGATGATGCGAACTTCATCCCACCATTTCCAACCTAAACAAGATCTGCAACTTCATTTCGAATCCATGGAATCAAAGAAATTAAAACAATGAAACTCACTTGATCACCACCATTAACCAATGAACCTTAACTTCCTCTAGTTTCTTACCCTAAATCTAGTTTCTCAATCCTTAGAGACTCGGTCTCTTCCCTATCTCCACCCGCCACCACCACCTCCATCACCACCACCAAGATCTTTCTTCTTCTTCTTCCTCACAGTGATTCACGTTCACCAACAATTGAAGAATCAACTAACTTACTTCTCTGAATAACTGTTGAAAAATCATTAGCAAGGTAAGTTTAATGATTAGTTTTGAGTTTCGTTATTTTGGGTTCAGATGTAATTGAAGAATTAACCAATTTAGTTTTTCGTGGAATCGATTTTGTAGATTTTCATTAGAATGAAACCCTAGGTTTTTATAATTGGGGGATTTAAAATTGGGGGTTTGTTCTGGTAACGAATGAGCGATTCTTCATTTGTTACATATTTTTAAGTTTGGATTATTAGTTTTTTGAGATTTGGTTTTCGATTTTTGCGATTTTGTGTGGTTTAGCTTTGAACAAACAAGTGACGAAGTTGGTGTGGGAAACTTTAATCTTCAAAGATTTCATATTCATATTTACGGTGATTTCTTCTTCTTAATCTTAATTTCTTTGAACATTTGAGAGATTGATTTCTAACTTGAAATTCTTATTACAGAATGTTCACCCATGTGATAGGAGGAGAAGTATATCCGAATATCAAACCATCTTTCTTGCAATCGATTTCTCACTGGCAAGTATCTGATGATGCTCTATAGGATCCCACTAACACATAGTTTACGTATCATATTGAAATGATAATGAATTTTGCAACTGAATAAGCTTTGCAGTTAGCTTACAACCTCTGTGTTATGTATCTGCTGCAGATAGAAGATGAGGAGGATGTTTTGTGGCATGATGATGTAAGAGAGTCAAGAAAAGTTGTTGCTGCCAGGGGAATGAAATTTATCAATTGGTGATTTTTTTAATTCCACTTTGAATTTAAGAATTGCTGAGAATGATTTAGTTAAGGACTATAATTACTAACATAGAAAAATCTGATATCTTATTTAGGTTGTGGACTCGTAAAGAAAAAGAGATTGCGGTTGTGGCCCATAGTGCATTCTTACTTCAAACCCTCGGTGCATTTGAAGATGACCGCCACCCAATTGTGCAGAAAAAATACATGATCGGTAAGTGTTATTGGATCTCCCTGTAATAATAGTTGTTAATGAATTTTACATTTGAAATAACCATTTGGGAATCTTTTAGAACACAATTTTTACTTTAGCCCCAGAATTTTCCTGTCAAGACATTTCTTATAAGTTTTATCATTGACAGTTGTTGGGCTTATTACTCTTTGTTTACAACTTTGCTAATCATGATCTACGTTACGTGGTGATCGTTGATACTGTAACATATTCTCTCATCAATTTATACTTTGTCTGGTTTAACTAAGGGGACAGACATGTTGGCACCTCTCGTTTATTTTCTTGATGCTGAATCTTTCTTTCTTTTCCTTCTGAATTTGTGGTTTGATAGGGTCAGATGCTTCAGTTGCTAACTATCCTGGAAAGATTCCTTGCGGACTCGATCTTCCTAGTGCTGCTTTAGTCGACAAGCAGCCAGAGAAAGGAGCACCAAATTCCTAAGCCTTGATTGGTTATCTTGATTTGGACTTGCATGATATTGTATTGTTCTTCTGATGAAGCCATTTTCGCTTCATAATATGGTTATCAGTTCTTTGTTGTTATCTCAACTATACACGAATATAGTGATGTAAGATCTTCTTGCATTACGATATTAAGCCAGGCGATTTCCTGATGGGCTTATTTCATTTTATTTTTATTTTCTAAATATGTTGTAGGATTTTGATGAGATAAGCATGGTTTTTCTTTTAATTTCAGTTTGATGAACTGATACCTCTAAATATAACTCATTTTTTGTTTAGCGTTCTTTTAGAACTCTCCCTGGTATTTTAATTTCAGCCTATAGAGTGATGTAAATCAAGTTGAGATTATGGTAGTACTTAATAGTGCATCACTTTGGATCTGGATCTATATTCTTGTCAGATGGAATCATGGAACTACATTCAGGTTAAGGTTATTGTTGCTTAGATTACTGATCTGGTTTTCTTTATTTTTTATTTTAAGGTTATTGTTACTTAGATCATATGATTTTCACTAAGGATTCTTAGTATTATTGTAATTGCTTGTTTCTATTGATATTAAGAACGAATAAGATTGAATAAATTGATTGTATACACATGTACTAATTGAAATTGAAATGACCTTTGGATTATAACAGGATGAAAGAACCAAGCTGATGCCGAAGAAAGTGAATCAGATAACTTAGTTGATCAACCAAGGATTGAAGATAAGCTTGGTGTTGTTCCTCATGGATTATCTACTGATTCGGAAGTTGTTAAGAGGTATGTGTTAAGTTTTTGTTTAGTTTCTTTCTATTGTCTATTCATATAATCATTAGAACGTTTTGTTCAATTGGTGTTTGAATATAGTGGTTTTTAACCATGGAGTCAGAATTAATGTCAAGGAAATCTCTTAGAAAATCCACTGAGAAGTTTGAGTTCCAGGCTGAGGTTTCTCGGCTTATGGATATCATTGTCAACTCTCTTTACAGTAACAAAGATATCTTCTTTAGGGTGCTAATTTAATGTCAAACTTTGCTTTCGTTCTCAGGCTTTGGATAAGATTAGGCTTCTTGCTCTTACAGATAAGGAAATTCTAGGAGAAGGTGATGATACAAAGATCGAGATTCTGGTGAGTAAAAATATTTTTGTTTTTGTTTATTTGCATATGAAATTAGATAAGGAAAAGATATTAAGAGTCCGCTTTGACTTTGTCAAGATATTAAGGAAATCCTATAAAATATCATGACTAGCCCTTGACTAGCTTATTTAAGGTTATATTACCAAAACTAAATTATTAGCTTAAATTTGATAGTATTATTATTTTAGGAAATATTTTAATTTGATAGCTTAAATTTTTATTTAAAAAAGGAATGACAATTAATACAAAGATATTGAGTAAGTTTTTTCCATTATATATGGTGGTATTATTTAATATTTTGATATTAAAAATAATTTTTATGATTATTAAAAATAAAGGGTATATTTGATAGTTTAAGGGAAAAGTATGTCTATAAACAGAGCGGACAGATAAAAATGGACAGACCAAAGTAGAAATTAGGATAGATAAAAAAGGACAGAGGGAGTATGTGCTTTGATTTGGTTATATTTAGAGTTTTGCCGTTGTTTTTGGGTTCGATCCATGAGTACGTATGTGTAACAAGCTCAAATATGTGCTTTGATTCGGTTATATTCATTCATGGATTCATCACTTCTTGTTTACGGTCAGTTGATTTTTTAGTTCATGAAGACGAAGTACGTATATAAAATACTTGATAGAAACTTTTACGATTTTGTTTTATTCATAGTTTTGCCAACGTACTTTGGGTTCGATCCATGAGTACGTATGTAATACGAAATATGTGCTTTGATTATGTTATATTCATGAGTTCGTCAATTCTTCTTTTTACATGCGGTTTATTTTTAGTTCATGAATACGTTGATGCATTTATATGGTGTACTGATAGAATCTTCTTCTTATTCTGTTTTATTCAGAGTTTTGCCACTTTTTTATTTGTTTGATCCATGAGTATGTATGTGAAATACTGAAATATGTGCTAATTTTGTTTAGCTTTTTCTGTGTTTTTAGTGCATACAAAGGTTTTCCTTTATTTTTCCTATGATTTAATGTTGTACTAAAGAAATATTAGAGATTAGTTGGTATGATCGTACAATATATGTGATGTAAAATATTTCTAATTTATTTATCGTTGATTCTAACAAACATGTACATTTCCTGTAAGCAATGCAGCAGATACATACTGAATTTTGTAAGCGAGATATATACTCAAATTTATAAGCAGTTTAGCGGATACATGTTCTATTTGTAAGCAGCGCGGTAGATATGTACACAGATTTGTAAGTAGTGTAGCAGATATGTACTCTAATTTATAAGCAGCGTAGCAGATATGTACTCGAATTTATAATCAATGTAACAGATATGTACTCGATATAATGAAGTGTAAACACACACGTTTGGTAACAATGGGTATTATGGTCATTTCTATGTTTTAATTAATTTTGGACCTCTAGATAAAAAATATTCTGATTGGACCCTACTAGCTATAAACAACTATATGGGCCTAGGACCAACCAACAAATTTTCCATTCTTTTTTTCTTGCCATGTGGGCTAATTTCTTTTATATAGTGTAAACTCTTGGCAGTACTTCAAATCCAACAAACAATCACATTCCAGCTGTATTTGAGTGCAAGTTTTAAACTAATTGCAATTAAGAAGTGCTTTACTAGATCAAACAAAAACATCGATATTCATGCATGAAAATTGTCACTAGACCAAAAACAAGAACACATCAAATTAACAATTTTTACCCTCAAGAACAGTCCGGAGGATCCAAAAAAACTTGACTCCAAAAATCATCATCGTCAGAGTCTTCATCAAGTTTGTCTTCAACCTTCTCCTCTTTCTTCTGCTCAGCCACACCACCAGCACCACCATCGCCTATTGAATTAGCCTCCATTGGAGCACCACCACCACCACAAACAGCTAATTTCTCCCTTCCACGTGCAATGAGTTCAGTCAAGTTTTTACCCTTAACTTGAGAAAGAAGAAGTTGAATACGTTCATCAGAATCATCGGCAGCACCAACAGAACCTAAGATGTTCTTAATATCTTTAGCAGTTGGTTCTTTGTTTCCTCCCAAAACTGCAAGCAAATACGCAGCAATTACCTTCATTGTGTAATCACTCAACAAACGAGTACCAATTCACGCGTGAGAAGAATGGGTTAGCGCTTCGTATATTTATAGGTTCAACGATTCTGGGGTGTAGATAAATTAGGAAACGGTTCTAAAGTATAAAACTTTCCAAAAATCATCCTCTCAATTTTTAGATTAGAATCGGTTGAACAGAAACAGTAGTGTGTGGCCGGAGATTTGAAGCATTGAGAGTTGTTACTGAACAAGGATTGCTGGGGCTGTTTTAGGTTAAGATATTTCAAGGCAGAGGTCTGACTAAGTTTATAATTTTATACACTAGTGTAGTACTTTAATTACGCAACTATATCAACATTAGTGAACGAGATACACCAGAAAAAAATAAGTCTCAATTTAGCGTACGGATTGAACACCCACTCGTCAAAAATGGATGGTCGATTCGAATCTGCGGATTCGATCCCAATTGCTCGCCCTGCTAGGGGCTAGTCAAGGCATACTTCCGCCGTGGTAAGGGGAACTTTCACCACATCAATATAGCAAGAAACTGATAAAAAAATTCGCCGGAAAATGGGTCATATGACCATAGGCCCCTAAAGGCTGGTAGCAATGGACTGCTAAAGTATGTGTCTGGGTGAAAAAGACATACAACTAAAGAGACCGTCCTACCCTCAGCTATCTTTACAACCTCGTTCAAATCGTCCACCCAACATATCTCTTTTCCTTCTTCTTCTTACGGTTCTGTAAAAACCCGGGCTTCTTCTTCGTCGTCAATCGTCCCCATAACCACCACCATCACCAACTTCTTCTTCTTCTCCACCATCAACGTCGACATCAAGAATAAGACACTATTTCGAGAACTAAGAAATTCATAAACACCATCTTCTTGAATCAACTCCAACAACAGAGATGCCCTAATTTTCAGACCTAAAACTGTTTTTTAACTTCACCATTATTTCCAAATGCCCTAATTTCTGAAATTCTCAATTCAATTATTCCGTGAAGAACAAAGGTTGTTTATTTCATCAATTTCATAAGATGAGCACCGAATGACCTAAAACTGGTAAGCTTCTAACCATAATTTGGTTGATTTTTAATTTTTGATCTATGAATTCATCACGGGGGTTTCTTCATTATTGAAATGGAACATTATTTTGGAAGTACTACATGTTGAAAATAAGTTTTGAATTGGTGTATCGATCTAGTTTTAAATTAAACTTTGGGTGTATCAATTGGTTGATTTTTTCTTTTATGGAATTGAAATTTGAACAAGAACACTTTCTTTGCATGACCAAATTGAACTTGGTTATGTATTTGAGATACACACCGTGCATCTTGGGTAAATTAGGTTATGTTTGGTTTGTGCATGTTGCGAGAAACTCCGGATGTACCTAGGTGCATCTTTGGTAAATTTCGGTAAGTTTGGTATGCATGTTGCACTGAACTCAGATACACCTGGGTGCATCTTGGGTAGATTTTGCTATGTTTAGTTCGCATATTGCAATGAACTTAGATGCATTTGGGTGCATCTCGAGTAAATTTGGCTATGTTTAGTTTTCATATCGCAGTGAACTCAGATGCACCTGGGTGCATCTAGATTCGATTTTTTTAACATTGAATTTCATCTTGAAGTAAACTCAGATGCACTTGGGTGCATCCTTATTCGATTTGTTTATAACATGGGTTTTCTTTGATATTCTAAGAGGTGATGCACACTTCTTCAGCTACACACAGTGGTAGATTTTGAGTTGTTGTGTGAATTATCTGCTCATAACTTTCTAATGACTTGTATCTATTGTGAGTGTATATTCTGTTGAATTTCATCTTCTTGGAGTTCATGTTGTATTACGCAACTCAATGATATCCCCCCATCACTTATGCATTGAGATTTCAATCTCATTTTGGCAATTTGAAACATTTAACTGTGTGGTCTATATTATCTGAATCCTTATTGTGATATATTTGGTAAACTAGAATTGTTGTTATGGATTTTGTTAGCCTTCGGTGATCCTAAAACGTACGCACACATCAATTATTCTGACTTTCTTAAAATTCTACCCTCGCACATTTCACCTCCAATTGCATCATGTTATTCGACATTGGTTATGGCCACATGCCACTCTTATCGAGTTACAACATCTTGTATGATACATTTAAGACTCCTTATCTTATAAACCAAATTCGAATTTTCATCTTGAAGTAAGATACACCTGGGTGCATCTTGATTAAATTTGGTTAAAATTCAATTTCTATCTTGCGATGAAACTCGACCTTTTTGGGTGCATCTTGATTAGATTTGGTTAAGTTTGCTTTTCACTTTGCGATAAGCTCGGATGCACCTGGGTGCACTGGTTATATTTGGTCAAATAATATTTTTCATCTTGGTCTAAACACATAATCTGATGGTTTTGCAAAAAGAGTTTACGATTCCAACAATGTATCTTCAATTACTTCATGAATTGGGTGATGTAAAGTGGTTATGAATTTCTAAGTCAAGAAACCAATGAAAAAGGTGATGATAAAACAAGTACAAGATGTATATAAGATTCTCCAAGATGAAAGAAGTAGCTGGAACAAAGAAGACCAATGGTGCCATTTAATTTAGAACTATGTTATTTGTATTTAGTTTAGACTAATGATGTCTTTTTTTGGTGTTTTTAATTCTATTTCGTTACATAATTGTGAATCTGGATCATTTGTTATGATCCAAATATAAACATTCTTGTAGAACTTGATTCGAAAATCGACTTAATAGTATCCCTTATTAGCAGATAGTTTCAGCCCTTATACATTTTCTTTGTAAAATCTAAATCTTGTCGTTATTGTGTATGCACCCAGGTGAAATCTTAGAAATCTTCATTATGCACCCAGGTAACCTTACAAAACGCATTTTCATGCCAGACTGTGCATTATGCACCCAGGTGTAACTTTGGCAAAAACCAACTTAAAAATCAATTTTCCTGCAAAGTAGTAATTTATTTCATGGTATTCACAGCAAAGATTGCAAACCCATACAAGCCAACTTAAAATTGCAGTAAGATCCCTTCAATTCCTCCTTGGTTTAATCAAGAGAAAATTGCAGTAAGATCCCTTCAATTCCTCATTGGTTTAATCAAGAGCGACGCTTTCTAACTCCATTTCTTCTTAATCAGTCTCACGGCATCACTGTTCTTCTTCATGGTTTGAAATCGTGCCCTACCTTGACCAAATGTTCACTTTTCTTCCTAATCCACCATGTTTTTAATTCTAATTATTATCATAACCCTTAAAAGACTTATACCCATCAGCAGAATCATTAATCAATAACCATGAAAAAAACCCAATCTTCTTCTCTTTGAAACCCTAACTTTGAATGGAAGTGGTGGTTCAATTACTAGAATCAAGCTTATCGGTTTGAGCAAAGATTAGAGAAGAGTTTGATTGGAAATCAACATCGATTAGCTCCGAAAATTGGAACTTTTTTTTTCAAGTCTGCATCTTAAAAACAAAACTGGTTATCTTTTTATCACTCTTTACATTAACAGTGTGATTAAGGGTACGATGGTCGACTAGAATTATATGTTTTTAATATTTTGGGTAGTATATCCAACTTTGGATATTAGAACAGTATATTTGGATCCTTGGCTATTTGAAAGGTTGGCATAGTTTGCTTGTCTTTTAGACCCAGGAATTCAAATCTAGGGCCTATTTAACCAAAAAACTGAAAACTCGCTGGAACCAAACTGATAATTCACTAATAACAAGCAAACAAAATTTTACGAGGAATCTGTGAAGGCCCCTAAACGCTTGTTATATATACACCATAAATACTTCAAGAACTTAATAAGTACCAATCAAATCAAATGAATTCATGAAGATAACAGCAAAACCATATTCTGAATCAAAACATGAAAACTAAAATTTTCATTCATTACTTTTGAGAAGAGTAGGAAGGGTCTATAAAGGAAATAACTGATATATTACTCGTTGATATACTGTCAAAGAAATCCAGTTGCTTAGAAATTGAGTACGTCTTATATTCCTTCAACGCTCCTGTGCTTTCTTCAACGGTTGCTGTCGCCAAAGGTTTAAGAGACAAAAAGTTTTCTACGTAATCAAAAATATAGTAATAGTCGCTACTAAGACTAAAAGCTTGAGCAGGATGTTTTACTTTTTTTAATTCTTCTGATTGCACATTGTAGAGCTGGATAACATAACCATCTTGATTATGAAACCTCCAATACGAAGCACTGATTAGAGAAGTTCATAATACGAGTACTAGAAACAAGGAGCAAGATTGTCTAGCTCTCTTGGGAGATTGAACTTGATAGAGTCCTTAACCCAAACTGGTTTAAATGTGTCTTGCAATATATATAGTACTGTTGGCGCAGCGGAAAACAAAAGTGAACACAGGTATGTTTCTATAGCAACTTTACTCTTTGTTACTGAATTTCATTTCAATTGTTGCTTGCAATACATCACAAACAGAAAGCCAATTTATAGGCACTTACAATGGAAGAGTAAAGACTAGGAATTAACACCCCACTACTTTATTTCATTAAGACAAAGACTCTAAGAGTTCTGAATCTTGTGAAAGATAACTCTAGAATGTAACCTATAGAATAGATGATTCTAGATCAGACTCTTGGACTACACAAACAATAATTTCAAATTACTAATATTTTTAACACTTCCCCTTAATTTGAAATCTTCATACAGCTTCTGAAAAATTGAACTTTTCTGTTGGAAGAGCTTTAGTAAAGATGTCTGCAACTTGAAAATTTGTATTGCAAAACTCTAGCTCCACTTCATTGCTTTCGACTAAGTCTCGAATGAAATGATGCCGCAGCTCTATGTGCTTAGACCTGCTATGAAAAACTGGATTTCTTGTCATTGAGATTGTTGACATGTTGTCGCAGTAGATGGTAGTTCTTGACTCTTGTTGTTTTTGAAGATCATCCAAAACTTTCCGTAGCCAAATTGCTTCTAAGCTGCACTTGTTGCAGCAATATACTCTGTTTCACCAAGACAACGCCACTGTATTTTGCTTCTTTGATGACCATGTAACCACTTTAGAACCAAGAGAAAAAAACATAGACGAAGTACTTTTCGATCATCAATTGAACCCGCCGGTCACTATCGGTATATCCGATGAGACTATTATCTTCTTCCTTCAAGTAGTTGAGACCAAAATTCTTAGTACCTTTGACGTACCTTAGAACTCTTTTGCAGCAGCATAATGGACTTTCTTTGGGGTCATGCATGAATCTAGATAACACTCAACTGAATGAACAATATCGGGCCTTGTGTTTGTGAGATAAATGAGTGAACCGAATTGACTTCGATAGAGAGATGCATCTGCCTTTTGTGCTCCATCATCTTTTGAGAACTTTTCATTCAAATCCATGGGTGTTGCGACGGTTTGCAATCACTCATACTGAACTTCTTCAACAAATCAAGAGCATACTTCTCTTGAGATAGTGTTATACCATGTTGTGGTGATTCACTTGAATTCCAAGGAAGTACTTCATTAGACCCAAGTCAGTCATTTCAAACCTCTTCATCATGGATTTTTTGAACTCCTCTACCATTTCTAAATTGGTACTTGCACAGATTAAGTCATCTACATAAATGCAGACAAGAAGAAACTCATTATTACCTCTTTTCTTGATGTAGAGATGGTTCACTGGGGCATTTTGTAAAACCATTTTCCGAGAAAATATTTATCAATCATGGTATTCCAAGCACGTGGTGCTTGTTTAAGACCGTAGAGTGCTTTCCAAGTTGATAGACTTTGCCCTCCTTTCCTTTCGAATATACCCTTACGGCTGCTCTACGTACACTTCTTCTTCGATTTCACCATTGAGGAACGCTGATTTGACGTCTAGTTGGTGAACTATCATGTCGAACTGAGCCGCTAAAGCGAGAATTACTCGGACTGTTTCCATCCTTGCAACAGGTGCAAACGTCTCGTTAAAGTCGATTCCAGGCTTCTGAGAATAACCTTTCGCCACCAAACGAGCTTTGTATTTTAGAACTGAACCATCTTCATTAAACTTGGTTTTGTAAACCTATTTTAACCCAACAACATCCTTACCATCAGGCTTGTCAACAAGATCCCAAGTTTTTTTCTTGGAAATCATTTTTATCTCTTCATCCATTGCACTTCGCCACTTTTCATATTTACTAGCAACTTCAAAGCTTTCAGGTTCAAATGCAGCAAACACAACATCACAAGCATCATAGATTTATTGTAAAGGTCGCATCTTTTTAGGAACACTTGAATCGGGAGACGATTCAAGTTCTTGAGATGGTTGTCTTCTTGGACTTCTTTGGTGGAGTATGCGGGGTATTTGGTATGGTGCCAGATTCACCATTTTCTTGTTCTTCTTCAAAAATTGAGGAGAGCTGATGTCACTGCCACTTTCCCACTTCCAAGATGTTAGTTCATCAAAAATAACATCCTTGAAATAACCAATTCATTAGTCACCTGGATGAAATAATCGATAACCTTTAGATTTTTCACTATAGCCAACGAAAATATATTTTTCTCCTTTTGTATCAAACTTTTCTCTTTTTTGTGATGGAATGTGTGCATAGGAAACACATCCGAATACTTTAAAAGAGTTTATCTCCGGCTTTCTACGATGCCATGCTTCATAAGGAGTTTTGTTCAAGACGGCTTTTGTTGGTGATCGATTAGGAATGTGAATGCAGCAGATGATGTGCTTCTTCGCCTTAACTTGTTGGGAAGTCCCTTTGCTTTGAGCATACTTCGTGCCATCTCTACAATTGTGCGATTCTTTCGCTCAGCTACCCCATTTTGCTGTGGAGTATACCTTACCGTCAGCTCTCTTTTGATGCCGTTCTCGGAGCAGTACTTGTCAAATTCATTTGATGTGAACTCGCCTCCATTATCAGTACGAAAAACTTTCAAGTGATGATCACTTTGCTTCTCCACCAAAGCCTTGAACTGCTGGAACTTGGAAAAAGCTTCGGATTTGTGTTCAAGGAAATATACCCACATCAACCTGCTAAAATCATCAACAAAAAGAAGAAAATATCTTTTGACGTTAAATGATGGGATTTTAGTCGGACCACAAATATATGCATGAACCAGTTCAAGTGGCTTTCTTGCTCTCCATGAAGTCTTAACAAAGGAAGTCGATGAATCTTCCCATACACGCAGCCTTCACAAACTTGCTTGTTGTTAAAAGTAGGAAGACCAATCACCATATTTTTGTTTTTGAGAAGATTGAGTGATCCATAATTAAGATGACCATACCTGAAGTGCCGAAGTACAGTTTCATCACCATTTTCAGCACTCAAGGAATAATTTTCATTTGGTGCCATAATAAGAGGAAACACCTTGTTTGATGCCATTTTCACAGTAGCCACTAGCCTTCGTTGTCGTCTCCTTGCATAAAATATTTGACACTCTCCATTTTCGAAATTCACTACATAACCTCTTTGTATGAGTTGCCCCCACACTTAGAAGGTTTTGAGCAAGACCAGGAACATACAAGACATCTTGAATTAATTTATGTCCTACTTTAGATGATACAGAAATAACACCTTTTCCTTCGGCTTTGTGTAGTTTTCCATCTCCTAGTTTAACATGAGAGTTGATATTTTCATCCAAACTAACAAAACAAGTTTTATCTCCTGGTCATATTGTTACTACGGCCACTATCCAAATACCAAATCTCGGGTGATTCGGGTGTTTCTCATTTTTTCTGTATTTCTTGGTGTGAATTAAAGCATGAAAAGAATAAACTTTCAGAAGTATTATCCTTTTCGGAGAAATTTGCTTCATTGTCTTGCTTAGACCAACAATCTTTCTCCATATGGTTTAATTTCTTACATATGGTGCACTTGTATCGGCAGTTTTTCACTTTCATGGCCAGATTTCTTACACACATTACAATAAGGTTTTGAATTGTCGTACCTTGAGGTGTTATGAAAATTACCTCTTCCCGTCCACGGTATGATTTTCCTCCACGGTTGAAATTTTTCTTTCCATTAGAGTGAAAATTGCTTTTGTTGTGAGATCGATTTCCATTTTCACCATGGTTGTTGCTTTGTCTTTGATGTGCATCTTGGACCGAAATGCTTGCTCTATCGGCTTTTCGGCGTATCTACTTATCCGTTGTTCATGAGCCTCAAGGGAACCCATCACTCATACATTGAAAGTGTGGAGATGTCCTTTGATTCCTCAATTGCAGCAACAACGTGCTCAAACTTAGATGGTAAACTTCTTAAGAGTTTCTCAACAATTTTCTTCTCTGCTATGTATCCTCAAAAGCTTGAATCTGATTTATAATGGTTGAAGCTCTCGAGAAAAATACTTGAATTGTTTCACTTTCTTTCATCAACAAAGTATCAAAATCTCTCCACAAGGAATGAAGTTTTATGGAGATAATTTTCTTTGAGCCATGGAAAGCTTTACCGTAGAATTTCCCATGCTTCTTTTGCATTTGTGGCATTTGAAATTCTGGGCAAGATGTGTCTACTTAACCCTTGCCGAATGAAACGTAATGCTCTTGCATCTTTCTTTATGCTTTCCTTGTGATCTTTTAGTTATCTTGGATTAAGTCTCTGCAATCACTTCCGCATCTGGAGCATCATATCCATCTTCTGATTCCCAAAGATCTTGTGAGATGAATAAGGTTTTCATTTGAAGACTCCATAAATCGTAACTTTCACCTTCAAAAACGGGTATAGGGTTTTGAGAGTAATTGAAAAGATTTGAATTAGACCTTGAAGCCATATCGGGCTCGATACCAAATTTGTTGGCGCAATGAAAACAAAAGTGAACACATGGTATGTTTCTATAACAACTTTACTCTTTGTTACCGAATTTCATTTCAATTGTTGCTTGCAATACATCACAAACAAAGCCAATTTATAGGCACTTACAATGGAAGAGTAAAGACTAGGAATTAACACCCCACTACTTTATTTCATTAAGACAAAGACTCTAAGAGTTCTCAGAACTCTTGTGAAAGATAACTCTAGAATGTAACCTATAGAATAGATGATTCTAGATCAGACTCTTGGACTACCTGAAACAGTAATTTCAAATTACTAATATTTTTAACAAGTACAACCTTGCCGCTGTATGAATCACTTTTCTCCATAATTGAATAACAAAAACATCCTTTGTAATCCATCGGAAAAAAGTCACCCTTATTATAATTCGAAACGAACTCATCATCACGTGGAAGTTTAATTGTTTGAAACTTCTCATAGTGGAGATTAAACGATACCAAAGATGCACGTTTATATAATTCTTTTACCGTCTCGTAAAAGAGAATTCCGTTACAAGAGATTGGTAGTACCCTTCTTCCAGGAGATGAAAAATAATCTCGTGGACATTGGTTTGGCCATGGGTTATCAATCTTTCTCCATGGATTAGTAGTACCCAACGTAATGATGTAATACTCATATTCATCGTCATATTCCATGATACTCATCACCTTATATTGGATTCCCAAGAGGTCGTATCCAAATCGAAATCCGCAGATATGCTCTCCCCAGATGTTCTTCAATGGAATACGTGACATAATGATCAACATCTCATGCTTACTATGGTTACAAATTGAAAGTGAAAAATAAGCCCATTCACCATCATGAAGTCCACCGTAATTCTGATAACAAGCTAAACCATTATCATACCCAATTATATACTGGCAATCCCTATAACTTTCTAGGGTTATTTTGTCTTCATAAGAGAGAAGCGTGTGATTACCATGTTTTTCTTTCTCCAAGTAGTACCATATCTTATTCTTGTAAGAATCATGGAATTCAAATATGAGAATTGGCTTCTTTTGAGATTCAACAAAGTG
Source organism: Papaver armeniacum (assembly GCA_023531295.1). Lineage (NCBI taxonomy): Eukaryota > Viridiplantae > Streptophyta > Magnoliopsida > Ranunculales > Papaveraceae > Papaver > Papaver armeniacum. The sequence continues at coordinate 31,310 of JAJJWW010011942.1, read as the reverse complement.
ATGTTTGCGACAATGTGGATCTTTGTTGATCAAGTAATACCACAACTTAGATACACAATCGAATCGATCAATGACTCATGGTAGTCCAGTAGAGTATTTGTAGAAGTATGTCTTCATGAATATCAATATTAAAACAGCTACTAAACTTCACCATCTTCTTTTATTTTTGTAGTTTAACTAATAATAATCTGCATAGCAAAGTTTAAGCAGACGTCAATCCCCCTTTGTTTTGAGGTGCTGCAGTTGAGGATATTCCCTTTTTGAGGATATCCATATTTTATATTTATACTGTTGGGTGCAATAATCAAAAACAAGGAAAAATCAAATAAGCAAAATTTTTTGATACTTAGCTCCTTTATAGTGGAAGTGATCGATCACGATGAAACGGACGAGCTCCCCAAATCTCCTAATGTAACAAGACAAAACTTAGGAAAAAGAGTGAGTCACGTGTTCAACACGTTGCCCTTAAGACATTAGCGCACGGCTACACTCAAGAGTGATGCTACAGCCCTCACAGACGGATATCTCCGGGATAAAACACCCTACTACACCTACTACTAGCATATGTAGTAGATGCTCAACTTGAGCTTGGCAACTCCGAAAAAACCGTTAAGGAAAATCGCGAACACATAAGAAACGGCTATAAAATATTTTCCCTTAGGGGTCCCTCTACAATAAGGAGAAACCCTTTCCCATTGTTTTTACAAAAGTAGTGAATTTGTTTATATAATTGACAAATACAACTTAAGAAGAAAAACTCCCCGATGTGGGACTAAAAGGTTTATATAGTCTCTTAAAACTACTAAAAATTGGAAACTCCACAATGCGGGACTAATAAGTTTCATTCACAAAAGAAAACAATAAATTATAAGTTTTATTAAAACTTTAAAAAAATCCCTTTTTATTAATCGTTTTCCAACAATCCCCCACATGAATGAAAACTCAATAAAACATGAAAACACATATAGATCTTGGTAAATCAACATCCCAATCTCACGACCCAAACAGACTGAACAGATAGATGGATCGTGCAAGTGTTGAAATTATACTAGTCATTTCTACGTCCTCTCCCTCACACAAAAGTGTGTTGACCCCAGGGTCATACTATGGATTGCAAAAATCATATAGTATAGAGAGCTTTCATCTTTAGTTCCTCACAAGTGAGACTAAAGGTTCCTTTCACCAAAGTGAAAAAGCATGAACTAGTGAACCCTTAGTGACCCTTAGGTTCCAGTAATACCAAAACCATCAAAATAAAAATCACATAAAAAGCGCAGAAATACCATTTTAGGCGAGAGGTGTCCATGAGGTCTTGAACCTTTGCTTAGTGAGATATTACCTAATTACTTGCTAGAGACAATGAACTATGTCTTGAACTGCTAGCATTTGATGTAATTCGAGATAACAACCACGGATGATATCTCCAAGGGTGCCGCCAAGCTCGTGCCGTTTTGTCCAATTTGGCCCCTGGACATATCCTTGCTTCTCGAAATGCTCTAGAGAATCAAAGCTCATATTCTCATAGGAGCGCCCCACTTCCTCATTCGGATAGGTGAGTTTCTTTAAAGAGTGTTACTTTGCTACACCCCACTTCAATCTTAAATTGAAACTATAGAACTCATTAAGACTTCTTAAAAGTCATCCTTCACATGCAGTCACACTATCACATCTACACCATAGAGAAGGGACAGAGAATAAAATTCTCTGATAGTGTTTACCTTTACCCACCATAAATTAGTTGTCTCATTCGAAACCTTGATCTTGGGATCTCCAGACATGCAAGGTTGAGTATCCTTCATGGCAAGTTTAATTTATGAGCTTAAGCCCCATCCCCTCGATGCATTTCTAACTATCTCTTTGGACAAACCTTTCGTCAAAGGTTGTGCGATATTCTCCTTTGACTTTATCCAATCAATGGAAATAAAGCCGATTGAGATTAGTTATTTTTAGCTTTAGCTATTATAGCTTAGCTAACACAATGTATAGATATATCCGCACAGGCCTATGCCCGAGAGGAATGTCTTCTAAAAGCATCTTAGGCACTCGGCCCCCTCTCGTGCTTTATCTAACGCAATACTCTCGTATTCCACAATGGATTGAGCAATATATGTATGTTTGGAAATCTTCCAAAAACAAACCCTCTTCTAGAGTGAAAACATCCACTCGTAGACTTAGACTCCTCCGAGTCAACTTTCAATTTTCATCACAAAGTCCCTAAAGGACAACAAGATACCTTTCATAATTAAAACAAAAGGTAATAGAGTATTTTAGGTACCATAATACTCTACTAAGTGCATCACAATGTTCTTGGTCTGGACTACAAAGTATATCTACTTAACTTACTCACAATATAGGAAATGTCTGGACTCTTACAGTTCATTAAATTCATCAGACATCCTATAACTCTTGAGTATTCAAGTTAAGATACTCCATTTTCCTTTTGTTTTTTCCTTGAGTCAAGAAGAATTGTATGGAGTACAAGCAGGCTTACAATCAGACTGATTGTATCTCTTAAGCACAAAATCAACATAGTGAGAATAACTAAGACTATAAGTGTTTGATTATCTTCTAATCCTCATCCCTAAGATTACATCAAAAGGCCTTAGTCTTTCAAGTCAACGTTCTCATTCAGTGCATGGTTTTAGTGGAATTAATCACATTTATGTTTGTATCAAGTATAAGCATATCATCAACATACAAGCATACAATCACACAGGCATCCTTAACAAGTTACTTATAAATATACTTGTCAGATTCATTAACTTAAATCCACTACACATTATCCCTTGATCAAATTTTCCATGTCACTGTTTACGTGCTTATTTGAAAACCATACAAAGATTTGTTCAACTTACAAACTTTGTCTTCATAACCTTTCACTACAAAGTCCTCAGGTTGGTTTATGTAAATTTCTTTATCTAATTCACGGTTTTAGGAAAGCTGTCTTAACATCCATCTGATGTACCTCCAAGTTGTTTATGGCAGCAATATCAATTAGCATCTCAACAGAAGTAATTATCGTCACAAGTGAATAAGAATCAAGGAAATTCACACCTTCTTTTAGTTTACAGCCTTTAGCTACCAACTTAGCCTAATATTTTTCCACAGTTCCATATATCTAACTTTTCCTCTTAAAGACTCATTTACATCCTATGGTCTTACTTTCTAGAGGTAAACTAGCAAGCTCCCAAGTCTGTTCCGACGGACTGAGTCCATTTCACTAAATGAAGCTTCTTACCGAATGGGGTTTCGAGTAGATGTTATGGCTTCTTTACGAGTCCGGAGCTCGTACTAAGCTAGGCTTATTAAGAAGTCATGTCCATAAGAAGTCTCAAGTCTAATTGTTTTATTTCTCTTAGGCTAAACCTTAACTTCATCTTCCTTTAAGATAAGTTCTGACTATTTGAATATAAATCTAGGGGATCAACAACACATATCTAATGAGGTACAGGTTTAAGAATAAACATGTTCAAAGAACTCAACATCCCTAGATTATGTAATAGTATTCACAACAAAGTCGAAAAATCACACCAAAGTATGAAAAATCGTAACACACGACCAAAAATCTATATGTAGAAGTATACTCAAAGATACCCTATATGAAGACACAATCAACATTTTTGGTTTCTATCTAGTTCTTTTAGGAAGAGGAATGACGATCTTAGTCAAACACCCCCACACTTTGACGCATTCATAAGAAGGTCATCTACATTTCCATAAATCATATGGAGTTTCATCTGATCCTTAAAAGGGTACTCTATTCAGATATACTAGTTAAGAGGACTGCCTCCCCTACAAGGCCGCAGATAATCCTAAAGTAATCAACATGGCAATTATCATCTCCTTAAGGATACTAAGTTATTATGTTCAAGGCTTCTAATTGGTTTTTCAACTTCAAGTTTATACATCTTAAAGCTTCTAAGGCATCATCCTTATCCCTAAGCAAGTATACAAGATAGTACCTCGTACAATCATCTACGAAAGTTATAAACCATCTTTTACCACAAAGAGTTTTGGGTTGAACTCATGTCAACTAGGCTAACCGAATTAATTCTAAGGGCTTAGAATTCATGAACATTTGTGCAAAAAGGTTTTATAGCATATTTTGATTCTACACAGATTTCACTTTTGTGTTCAAAATCCAAACTAAATTGGGTACGCAGCCTTATGCATCCAGTTTTAGGCATTGACTTATAAGTTTACGGTTCCAAGTCTACCACGCAAAACATTCAATCACACAAAGAAAGCACAAGAATCAACTATGTTCACTTCATCAGTTTTTCCGTTAAGCTTATATAGACCCAAAGTCTAATAACTCTTGCCTAAAAAAAAAAAACACTGCCTAGTTATAACAAGTTTGCAGATTCAATTAAAATCTTAAATCTTTCACCAACTACAACAGAACAAGATACAAGATTCTTGCATATGCCCGGAACATGAAAAATTCATTCAATGTGAGAATATTGGGCGATATGAGCTTCGCTCGACCATTCCCTTTTATGCAACCTCTCGTCGCGAGATGAGTTACTCATATAGAGTTTCTCGACATCCCCTATCCTCTGACAGGAGGTGAACAAATCTCTGTTTCAACAAACATGCTTGGTGGTCCAGAGTCCACCTACTGGTCTCTCACATTGGTTATTAAAATAACTTCCGACATCATGCCACTGAACTCGTACTAGTTTGTTTCAACTAAATTAGCATTAACTATCTACTAATTAAGGTTTTTATGTTTCCTAAAATTTATCACCCTATGGCTAGGATTTTACAAACATAACAATCACCCTAATTAAAGTAATGCCGGATTCAGTTTTACTGAAAAATACCTTTCTTATGAAGACTACGCTAGATTTGTGTTTGATGTTATCGCCTTTGTCAGCTTTGGAAGACTTGTGTTCATCCACATGCGCCTGGTAGCCATGTTCCTTCTCAATTTCATGTCACAATCCTCGTTTATACTCTGACCACGGACACGGTAATTTCCCAATCACCTAATACACCACATCTCACAAACCTTAGTTCCGAATCGGAAAATAAAATATGAGTTTTGAAGATAACATCTAGATATACAAACTTCGTTTGAATCACCATTTCAAAAAACTCATGGTTACCCCATAAAAACTACTTTAGTTAACAACAAATTTCTGCCCGTCAGAATTTTTCAGGAACGTTTCTCTGTTTTGTAAAATATCAAAAAAATACTTTTACAACTCCAAAAATTCTGAAATTTTACGTGGTAACTATCAGGATGTCCACTACGTTGTGTCAAAAGGGTTCACCGAAATTCCTTCTAGGTTGAGAGATAAATTCGAAACTCTACAGCTGACCAAAAATTCGTTTTCTGTTTTTTCACCCGATAATTAACATCCATGATTCACAAACCAAACAACCATTCTTGATTATTACAAATTATAATGTCTTAAGATTGTTGGGTGCAATAATCAAAAACAAGGAAAAAATCAAATAAGCAAAAGTTTTTGATACTTAGCTCCTTTATAGTGGAAGTGATCGATCTGATGAAACGGACGAGCTCCCCAAATCTCCGCAACAGTAACAAGACAAAACTAAGGAAAAACAGAGTGAGTCACGTGTTCAACACGTTTCCTGGTAGGCCTGGAAGATGTTTATATTTTTGACCTACGTGTAATACCGCAAGTGCACGGCGTCTATTGGAGACGCGGCAAGTACGGGTCGAACCACAGAGACTTGTGGTGCTCTAAATGATCTAAGGCTTTGCTAAACCGAGTTCTAAGTGATAACAAGTGACAACAGATGGTTTTGCAGATATTTTTTGTGCCGATACGGCTGTTTTGTAGTGAAATAAACCTAAACTAAGGTAAAAGGTAGTGACAAGGGGTTGCTAAGGTATTCAAATTCACCTCTAACTCCTCTTGTGTGCTCACCGAGTTGAGGCTTTCTTGCCCTGTGATCGATAAGGGCAGGGTGTCAAACCCACCACCTATCTAAGGGGTTTCTCCATGTTACACTTCAATACACAGTGTACTAAGTGCAACCCGCAGCATTAGTTATCTAATTAAGTATAACTAATCAAAGGAATTAGCCTATAACTCTAAGGATTGAGTCTGCAAAGATACTAAACATAAGTATAACCTAACTACAATGCATCCATGGCGTTGGCATGCATTGTGAGAGAGAATGTTAGATGCTAGGATTGAAATTATTTTAAAGTTTAAGCATACAAGAATGGTTCAAAAACAGTTAACATCACAACATGGATTTAGGGTTTCATTGAAACCCTAGCACCTAACTAGAACATAAATTAACACAAAATATAACTATTGACTGCACTGGCTAATCCAGGCGTGTCTTCTATCAACCCCATTCGGTTCTATTTATACATGCATCAGCCCCAAAATTCCCAAACCCTAGTTCAATTAAAAATAGAAATTAAATGAAAACTGAATCGAACCCATACTCCGAATCGCCTTCCTTTTGTCTCATCATGCCGAACTCCATGCGGTTGATTGGGTGGAAACCCTAGCCCCAGATGTCTCCCGATTTAGTTTCTAGGGTTGGTAGAAACAAAAAGAGATATCTAGTCCTGGGGTTGTTGGCTGGTGATGGTGTGACATGAGATAGGGTGATGGCGGTTTACTCCGGTGGTGGTACGGGTGAAGAAGGTGGAGGAGTTGGTGTTGTTGCAGAGGCAGAGCGAGCTGCTCTGTTTCGGGTGAGGGAGACGGGAGAGAGGAAGAAGAAAGAGAAAAGAAGAGAAGAATGGGTCTCATGATGGGGGTATAGGTATAGGTGCTGTGGTGTGAGGCGGGAAAGCAATGTTTGATGAGACAGCCCAAATGGCCGTTGGATGAGGCGGCTACAATCCGAACGGCCGAGGGAAGTAAGCGGTTTTGGCGTGATCCGTGTAGCACGGAGCAGCGATCTTCGATGCACGTGGAAGCGGCTGACCGTTGGATGAGGGAGAAAGAAATCTCAACGTCTCGTAAGAGACGGGCTCGGATCCGGTCACGGGTCGGGTCTAGCTCAAGCCCATGTCTTGTAGATGAGTTCTTTACTTGTTGGGTTGCAACTGTTGCGCCGCGGCTTTGGCTATCTACTCCAGGTGCTCGACTCCACCTCTTTGCTCTTTGGGCTCCTCGCCTCGACTTTATTTAGTACCTAAAAACACAAAATTAATTAATACAAATATTTATTCTTGAAAACAAAGAAAATAGAGAATATGGGATAATATCTGATTTATAAGCACAAAAGATGAGTAAAATGCCAATAAAAAGGTGTATAAATATGCACTATTTGGCACTCATCAAATATCCCCAAACCTGAATTTTACTTGTCCTCAAGTGAAACAGAAAATAAGAAATCCTAACTATACCCCCTCGTCGCAGTCTCTCAGAATGCATTTAGCGTATGCACTAAGCCTTTAAACCCCTAGGTGTCCCTAAGTGACGAGTTGTAGTCTCGTGAGGTTTACCAGAGGTGTACCCACAAAACCTTCTCCAACTTCATGAGTGTAAAAGAGTCTCAAGCATCCTAGAAGTTATGAGGACATAGAGTTTCGCATGCTAGTAATGGGTTAGAACTATCGAAGAACGCATTCTCATCCTTAAGTGCTTGAGCGAGAAGTAACCATACCATATGAAAGAACTCGGATTCGATTGTGATCATAAGCCTCGACTTCGCCCTCACCATTAGGGTTTTATGATAATTGCACTCAAAAAGATCGCTTTTTAGTCTCTCATGTGTGCAGGGAATAAAGAGAGAAATCCCGCACACGTTGTAGGTAAGAAGGATAACCTTCCTAAATAAAATCTGAGACTCCACAAAAGTGTGGACAAAAAGAATATTTTCTAATGATCTCTAAGAAAGGAAAATCAACCATTAGCAAGGGGTGGGAGTACTCACTCACTTCTCACCCGATCGGCAATTAATATCACTCTCTCATAAGAACCATAGAAACGCCTTTCAATCTTCTGGTCTTCGGTCAAATGTTGATGACGAACTTCTAAACTTCACAAAAACTTGACAATTTTTTTAACTTTTTTTTTTTTTTTTTTTTTTACACAAATTTCCTTGTTGTTTGGATTTTTCTTTTTGAACTCTTCTTTACCATGGTGGTAGCAAAAATAAGAAAATAAACTACAATATTTTTTTGACTTTTGATTTTTTGAATTTTTTTTTTTTTTTTTTTTTTTTTTACATTACAATAAGTGAAAATAAAAATACAAATAATGAAACAACTAACTCCATGGACAAAGGACTTTATCACTCAAATTTTCCACAACTTGTATTGTCTTGATTTTATAAATTTTATTAATTCTCATCCTATTTTCTTTTCTTTGTTGCACATAAACCTTGGACTATATCAATTTTTCTTTAAATATTTTGATGATGCTCCGCTTGTTGACGATGATGTGTTTCTTGGGTCTTCCGATTGAGAGAGAGAATGATGCTAACTACAACCGGTATTTAGAAGGAGTTTTCATCTTTAGACGTCACCCTCATGATTGACAAAAACTAGCACTCAAGAGATCAAAAGTAGTGCTGAAAATGGTGCTGGTTGGGTAGCTCACCATTCCTACCCGGAATTGATGTACGATGACACACACTCTAACAGCTTTTCTAGAAAGTTGCAAAAAATTGAAGGTTGGTGCCTCACTTGATGTAAAATGGGTAGTCTCCACTATGGGTGATCACAATTCTACTACCTGCAATATCTAACAACACCTAATTCGCCCTCCGCATGGTTAAATCCAACTTTAACGCTCTTAATCAACTAAGGAACCCATTGTGTTCTCCGGTACTTCTAACTTTTGTTATTTCTACGAATCTCTATGTAAACATAGCTAGAAGCATGCTAGTGACTTAAAATCTCTAAAAGTTGGAGGTTTTTACAAAAGAGTTTTTGAATTTTTTTTTTTTTTTTTTTTTTTTTTTTGAAAATAAAAGGTAAAATAAAAGACTAAAAACTCTAAATGCAAAAATATGCAAATGCACCCCCAAACCTAAATCAAACATTGTCCTCAATGTGTCGACGAGAAAAATTTAAACAAATCACATACCATGAGAACTATGCTGAAAGAGAAAAGGGAAGAGATTACCTGATGTCGAAGGAGCAAGGTTGAGCTTTTTAGTCAAGGCTAGAATCCAACATTCTCAACGAGATCATATCTGATTAGCATAATATATGCGCATGAAGACTCAACCGATTCAAGAAAAGAAAAATTTAACAAGTCCTACTGGATATATACAATGAAAATTCACCATACACTAACAATCTAAAGAGTTGAGGATCAACCCAATAGAAAATATAAAGAAACATCAACATGAAAATGGGCTTTGGTTTATGTGGGAATTTGGTTTGTTTGGGATTTGGTTTGTGTGGGAATTTGGTTTTGTTGGGAGCTTTGGTTTATGTGGGAATTTGGTTTGTTGCAAAGTGTGTAGCCCAGAAGTGGATGTGGGCTCAATTGTGCACAAAGCCTGTGGATTCAGCTTAACCCAAAGAGTGTGGGCTGAAAGTTTTGGTATGTAAAGCCTGGTTCTCAGGAGTGATGTTTGTGCATAGCCCAACAAAGCAGGTACAGCTCAATGATGTGGGCTTAGTTTAGTTTAAGCCCAGTTACAGCAGAGTGCAAAGCCTGGTTTTGATAGCCCAGTGATATTTAGACAAAACAGCTTTGGGTTCAAGTGAGCCCAACTGTGTGGTCAGTCAGCCCAAGAATTGATTGGGCCTGGCCAGGTGGGCTGAAAGTTGGTTATGTGGGCTTCCAGTTTAGGTCAAGGAGTTAGCAGCCTGGGCTTGGCTTGCAAAATGCATGCCAAAGTTGCTTGTGCAGTGGTTTGTGTGCAAAGCCCTAGTTGTTGCACAACATAAATAAAAAGCCTCACCAAGATTGACACACTTTCTCACAGACACTGAGCACATAGGAGGCTTTGTAATTGGCCGCAGTTGCTGTTGACGAGTTCACAAGACAAAGACAAACTTTATAAGTGCGAAACAACAATTAAGTGGGATGAGCAATACTCAAAGAGCCACAGAGTATCAACAGACTAAGCTCATTGCACAGGGCAGATGAGGCGATAAGGTTTGGTAACCTCCAGCTCAATCAGCCTACAGGGGGTCAGGCTGGTGCTTAGGCTGAATGAAGACTAAAAGTTACAAAACTGCGGGTAAGCACTGATTTCTAGCTTGAGGCTAAAAACTCAAGGTACAGGGCAAACAATGGCTCGTGGTTATGCTTAATAGACCGAGTTGCATCTTAGGCTCTACAGGGCGATGAGTGTGCTTGCTCAAGTCACTCAACCTCATTCAAATGCCACACACACAAGTGCTGACCAAAGACAAGACATACAATGGGTATCACAAGCAAGTTTAATGGGTTGACAATGGTTAAGTCACAACTAACCTAGGGCTAACCAGCAAAGACAAGCTCAACAAATTGTAATGGAGGCGCACAATTCACAGTTGAACTACAGCTCAATTCACCCAAAACACAGATTTCATGTATATTTAGTAATGCAATTGGTCTATCGTGCATTCATGGGATGGTTATAGATCAAACTCACAGGCTAGTTCACACAAGCTTATGCTCAGTCTCGGGGTTACACACAACACAAGTCAACAGAGTCTCTACAAGGTTTGCAAAATGAGGCTCAACAGCCTTCAGGGGCCGGAGCTCGTGGGTTTTCTCAAAGCACAGGGCAGACCAATGGCTCAAAGGGGAAGTTTAGGCTACCTCAAGAACTGGGCTTTTCCCTTGGGTTGGCTCGGCTTTGCCACTTGCACCGCTAACTCAACAAGCAAATTTTTAGTACCTGACTTGCTCAACCGTAATCATTACAAAGTCAGCTAACCTAGATGAGGGTTTAACAATGATGGTTGTTGACAGCTCAAGCCAAAGTTAAGTGCTAGTGCTAGTCAACGTTTTTTGACCGGACTTGGGGTCAAAATGACAAGTGATACTAAGTCATGAAATGGCACAGATGCTTATAGCTCGATCAAAAAGCCAAATGCAAATGAGATGCTTTAAATTGTGAAAGCTACAAAAATATGGGTTATGAGAATTCAGATAGACTACACAGTACAACTAAGTTATTCTAATTCAGATGGAATATGTGTAAAAATGCAAGTGATTAAAACAAATTACAAGTTACAGAGAGAACACAAGATGTGCAAGGGTGCAAAGAAAAGATGCAAGAAAAAGAAAAGAAAACTTTTAGCTAAGTTATACGAAAGATTAAAAGCAAAGAATTTTAAGATGAGTATGTACAGGTGAAAATCAAGAAGCAAGCAATTGAACAACGGGGGGCACGCGCTGAAGTCCCCTGCAACGGCGCCAAAACTTGGTAGGCCTGGAAGATGTTTATATTTTTGACTTACGTGTAATACCGCAAGTGCACTTTGCCTATTGGAGACACGGCAAATGATGGTCGAACCACGTGAGACTTGTGGTGCTCTAATTGATCTAAGGCTTTGCTAAACTGAGTTCTAAGTGATAACAAGTGACAACAGATGGTTTTGCAGATATTTTTGTGCCGATACTACTGTTTTGTAGTGAAATAAACCTAAACTAAGGTAAAAGGTAGTGACAAGGGGTTGCTAAGGTATTCAAATTCACCTCTAACTCCTCTTGTGTGCTCACCAAGTTGAGGCTTTCTTGCCTGCGGATCGATAAGGGCAGGGTGTCAAACCCACCACCTATCTAAGGGGTTTCTCCATGTTACACTTCAATACACAAATAAGGTGCTAACCCAGAGCATTAGTTATCTAATTAAGTATAACTAATCAAAGGAATTAGCCTATAACTCTAAGGATTGAGTTCAAAGATACTAAACATAAGTATAACCTAACTACAATGCATCCATGGCGTTGGCATGCATTGTGAGAGAAGAATGTTAGATGCTAGGATTGAAATTATTTTAAAGTTTAAGCATACAAGAATGGTTCAAAAACAGTTAACATCACAACATGGATTTAGGGTTTCATTGAAACCCTAGCACCCAACTAGAACATAAATTAACACAAAATATAACTATTGACTGCACTGGCTAATCCAGGCGTGTCTTCTATCAACCCCATTCGGTTCTATTTATACATGCATCAGCCCCCAAAATTCCCAAACCCTAGTTCAATTAAAAATAGAAATTAAATGAAAATCTGAATCGAACCCATACTCGAATCGCCTTCCCTTTTGTCTCATCATGCTCGAACTCCATGCGGTTGATTGGGTGGAAACCCCTAGCCTAGATGTCTCCATTTAGTTTCAGGGTTGGTAGAAACTAAAAAGAGATATCTAGTCCCTGGGGTTGTTGGTCGGTGATGGTGTGACATGAGATAGGGTGATGGCGGAAGCGACTCTGGTGGTGGTACGGGTGAAGAAGGTGGAGGAGTTGGTGTTGTTGCAGAGGCAGAGCAGAGCTCTGTCGGGTGAGGGAGTCGGGTGAGGGAGACGGGAGAGAGGAAGAAGAAAGAGAAAAGAAGAGAAGAATGGGTCTGCTTCGATGGGGGTATAGGTATAGGGTGCTCAGGTGAGGCAGGGACATCAATGTTTGATGAGACAGCCCAGCCGACCGTTGGATGAGGGCTGGCCACAACTGAACGGCCGAGGGAAGTAAGCGGTTTTGGCGTGATCTCGGGTGTAGCACGGAGCAGCCGATCTTCGATGCACGTGGAAGCAAAGCCGACCCGTTGGATGAGGGAGAAAGAAATCTCAACGCCTCTGAAGAGACGGCTCGGATCCGGGCACTGGTCGGGTTCAGCTCAAGCCCATGTCTTGTAGATGAGTTGCTACTTGTTGGGTTGCAACTGTTGCGCGCGGGCTTTGGCTATCTACTCCATAGGTGCTCGACTCCAATTCTTTGCTCTTTGGGCTCCTCAGTTTCTCCGGACTTTATTTAGTACCTAAAAACACAAAATTAATTAATACAAATATTTATTCTTGAAAACAAAGAAAATACAGAATATGGGATAATATCTGATTTATAAGCGCAAAAGATGAGTAAAATGCCAATAAAAAGGTGTATAAATATGCACTATTTGGCACTCATCATTTCCCTTAAGACATTAGCGCCCGGCTACACTCAAGAGTGATGCTATAGCCCTCACAGGACGGATATCTCCAGGATAAAACACCCTACTACACCTACTACTAGCATATGTAGTAGATGCTCAACTTGAGCTTGGCAACCCGAAAAAACCGTTAAGGAAAATCGCGAACGCTTAAGAAACTAGCTTATAAAATATTTTCCCTTAGGGGTCCCTCTACAATAAGGAGAAACCCTTTCCCATTGTTTTTACAAAAGTAGTGAATTTGTTTATATAATTGACAAATACAACTTAAGAAGAAAAACTCCCCGATGTGGGACTAAAAGGTTTATATAGTCTCTTAAAACTACTAAAAATTTGAAACTCACAATGCGGACTAATAAGTTTCATTCACAAAAGAAAACAATAAATTATAAGTTTTATTAAAACTTTAAAAAATCCCTTTTTATTAATCGTTTTCCAACATATACAACTCAGAATAAAACCTAACTAAAAAGCTTCCTGAAATATAAAACTACCGCATTAAACAATATTTTCTTAAAATTCGTTTTTTTAATAGTGTATAATATAAGAAAATACCTTGTAATATAATAAAATATCTTGTTAGGGGCATAGGGATTTAACCCCACTTAGAGAGCAAATTAGATATTTAACGATGTCCATAGGACTGTAATATGTTTGTTCCCGCTTACCATCTGACATTCAACCTTACCTGACGGTATCATGCCCTCTACTTTAAGGCTAATAGTTATGCAGATGGAAGGTGTTTTTTAATTTGTTTTGACGGGATCTAGTCAAGTTAATAGCTGGAATCATTTAAGTTTCTTGAATTTTTTGGAAAAGTCAGAATGAATTAGCATAGGCAGTAAATCCGCTTCCAGTCTCATGGGGATGGTATAAAAAAAGATCTTCCTTAACTGAAGTACTTGAAACTAAATGAGAATTGATCACCCTTCTGGTCTGTTTATAATTCCACGAGAAACCCCGAAAAACTGCACAATCATAATGAAGCATACCACATTCCAGCAAATACAAAGTGTTTACTTCAGGAAGTCCGTTGGAAAATTCATAAATGCTGTTACCTTGGAGCTCGTTGCTTCCGTTGCCATATTCAAATTGTTAGTTCAGAATACGGAATTACTTCCCGTGTAAACTCTTGCCAGTACTTCGAATCCAACAAAAGAATCACACACTAGCAATTTTAATGCAAGTTTGAGTAACTAGAAATTAAATAAAGTTTCAATTAAAAATTTATTTATTAGATCAAACAAAAATTTCATGCACGAAAACTAGACCAAAAAAAAACATGATGTATACAACGCATCGAGTGAACAATTTTGACCCTCAATCATAAAAAAACATCTCGGGAGGGTCAAACCACCAATTATCGTCGTCAGAGTCTTCATCAGTTCTGTCTTCCACCTTCTCCATTTTCTTCTGCTCAGCCACACCGCCAGCACCACCATCGCCTATCACATTAGCCACCATTGGAGCACCACCACCACAAACATGCAATTTTTCCCTTCCATAAGCAATCAGCTCAGACAAGTCTTTACCCTTAACTTGAGAAAGAAGAAGTTGAATCCGTTCATCAGAGTCGTCAGAAGCACCAACAGAACCTAAGATGTTTCAGCAGTTGGTTCTTTGTTTCCTCCCAAAACTGCAAGCAAATACGCAGCAATAACCTTCATTGTGTAATCACTCAACAAAAGACTACGAATTTACGCGTGAGAAGAATGGGTTAGCGCTTCTTATATTTATAGGTTCAATCTGTAGGACATTGTGGAATGTATTTACTAAGTTAAACGACATAGTTTTGAAATTAAATAATTTTAACTAGAGGATCTAAAATTATTACTGTCCTTTAATCTGTTTTTTTAGCTTTAGTGTACATTCTGATTAGTATCGGAAGAGTAGGTTCTGAATCACTATGGAAAACATGAGGAACACGCCGAATATGATCAAGACTTTGTACGATTGTTCCATCGGAAAGATCCACAATCTCTCGGCCATACAAACAGCGTTATTACTTATTACATGTCTGATTTACAATCTAAGTATTAATGAACAGGAACAAAATTAAAGTTTTAATACCAGTAGGTGGTTAATTCTTCAGTGATGTTAGGGCGGTGAATAAAGGATACAATGACGCGCCAAATATCGGTATTGAAAATATAAGCCCAGAAACATCTCCATATGAAACTTGTATAAGTGTATTTTATTTTTCAAACTCAATTTGATGAACGAAAAGTTGTGTGATCATGATTTTTAAAGTTGGCAAAAGATATTTCACTTATAACGAACACGAGGAATGTCAATAAGATCCCAGTCTTTCTTCCAATCGTTCCACCGAAAGATCCATTATCTCAACTCTACAAGGCAGTACCCCTCACAGGCCAGGTGATCAGTTTGATTGCTGAATATTTTCACCTGAAACTTATTCCAAAAATGCATTGCAATAGTAACCTGATCCCACCTCAAAATGGGTATGGATGGGTATGATGGGTCTTCATAAAAGGCACATAGATCCTGATACGAGGATCGTCAAACCCAGCGAAAGGGATCATATGGGTGGAATGACCACCAATTGAGCCTCTGAAGCATGACATGCAACCAACACCCTCGTTTTTTTGTTACGTAACACATTGTGCACTTTGAGCCAGTCGGCTAAAGCATATTTCGGAATGATAATGATAGCATTATGAGATATTACGATGCTCATACAAGATCGAATTGTCAACATGTCTGCGACTTCCTATGAAGATGCTCTTTGTATCTGTTTTTGGTTTATGGTCCAAGCATTTATAGGACGTAAAGGGATCTGGAGCAGTAAATGAAATGACTTCAGTTACTACGGGATTTTCATTTCAAAAACATTCATTGCATCAATTAAGATCTCTTTTTAAATTATCAAACATGCGCGTTCAATTTAATATATTCATTGCTCATTTGTCATCAATGGAAGTTACCCTTTGAAAGCATGCACATATGGAGGGAGTTCTCCTAGCGTTGTTGAAAGCCAGATGTCGAAGTTACTTATTTTCAGAGTTGAAATTATCCGACTGACTGACCCAGTTAAATAACTATTGGGTCAGTTATTACGTCTTCCACTCTGGATCTAGCGCAGATAAAATTACTGTCAAGTCCAGGTAGGAAATTACCAACGCAAATTAAAAGTGTACAGAATATTAACATTGTGGTGAACCGATGCATAGATTGGAATATATAGGTCATCACGTCATGAAAGGTAAGGGTGAGCTAACTACCAGCAAAATTAAGTTTTCTTCACTTGCCCACTGACGTACGCTCAAATGTACTACAAATTACTTCATAATCTTTCCTTTAGTTCAATTTTCATTAATTAGCTAGAATAACGCACATAAGCCCCCTTTTTTTTGGATGAAGGCAAGCTTTTATTAGCTAGAATAGCTTATAACTGGGATATAAGGTTCTGATTGAAAATCAACGTTTACAAATTGAAACTCTTTGAAGACTATTTTACTGCTCAGTTGACAAGAACTTGACTACCTTAGCCATAATCCAACCTAAGCCCTAATAAATTGAACCCATTTTGGGTGAAACTGCGGATCCACAATAAATAATTATTTAAGAGGCGGTTCGAGAAGAGTTTGATCACACGGTAAAACAACTTTTGGTCCGTCATAAATTATCTGAGGTATAACCTCCATCAACTCACAAAAATGTGTGACAGTCTATTCGAACCCATGCCCTTTGGACGAGAACCTTAATTGAGCATATCATCTTGGTGGCATCAGTAATCAAAGATTGTTCTCTACTCATCAATTTTTACAAATCAGTTCAGAAGTACACAGAATAATTAAAAAAAAAAAAAATTACAGGAAGTAAACAAAATTACCCATAATCTAGAAAACAATTCAATACAATTCATGGATTTTAAAGCAATTCATTTTGTTATGAATACTTCTGTTAATGAATGGGTTTTATAACCTTGGGGCTTTGGGGGAAAGTTTATTGGTTAAAGAGATCATCAAAATTCTGTGTGTTAAATGATAATTTCTTATGACGAACATGAGGGACATGCTCAATTAGATCCCAAGTATACTGATCATCGTTCCGGCGAAAGAACCGTTATCTCTCAACTCTATCATGCACCTGTCTTCGCACGCCCTGTGATCGCCGAAAGTACTGACTATTTTCAGCTTAACCCCAGTCCAGAATGCACTACAATAACGTCGTCCCCAACCCCAATAAAGTGGTTTGGATGGTGGCCCATTATAATCCACCTTGATTGTCACTCCAACCCCGGGGATGATATGGTTGAATGACCACCAGTCGGAAAATGGTGCATGACACACAACCATCACAGTTGTTTTGTGGTTACTCAACATATTTTTCACTCTGAGCTCAACGGCCAAGCGCATTTCTAACGATGATAGCATTAGGAGCATTATCATGCTCATATAAGATCGAAATGTCAACATTTCTGCGTTTTTCTGATCTAAGGAAATGTCTGTATCTCTAGTGGGTTGATGATCCAAGTACGTATTTATAATAAGTGAGGGAATATATTGCAGCAGTAAATGAAATGACTTCATATCTGGGGAGTTTCATTTCAATCTCATTTATCTTATGAACAAACGTATTTTGTAAGTTAATTTAGTGAAAACTTATAAATAAATTAAGGCTTCTCTTAAATATAGCCCATGCTTTTATTAACCATAACTCATATAAAATAAGTCATTAATCTAACCAAACAGATTCTTATAATTATTAGCATAACCCACAACAACATACATAATTTTATGTATAGCCCAAAATAAATTATCAAATCCCTAACTCAAAAAAATAAAATAAAGTTAATTATATAATTTTAATCTATTAATTAAAGTTATGCAATATCTATGGCATAATTGATGATTTTTAAGAATAATCATCATGATTGGGAGAAAAGACATCATCTTAGATTTTTTTTTTATAGAATAATAGTGCTTATGGTTATGGAGTTTTAGAATGATTTTTTGGAATAGAATCAAAACCTTAGTTAATTTCGTTTCGGTTTTTGATTGATATTGTTGTTGAGAATTTCTAATAAGTGAATAATTAGAATATATAACCTAAATAGATATTATTATAATCATGATTTAGAAAATAACATCTTTTTAGAGAAAAAGTGAAAAATTTGGTTTAGTTTGTTTTGGGGAAAAAGCACAATTAGGGTTTATAATTGGGCAATTTATTAGATTAATGAGGGAACAATTAGAAATAAATTGAATTATAATTTAGTTTTGGTCTGAAAAAAGAAAAAGTTAGGGTTATATTTTGATTATGGGGAAGAAGTAGAATTATTAGTAAAAAAGATTAAAAGACATGTTTGGTAACTTTGATTTTTTATATTAGCTTAAATTTTTTGAGCTGTAGTTAAGAAAAGGGTGGGCTAAATTTAAGAGAAGCCTAAATTAATGTCGGCAAAAACATATATACATGCTGAGTATGCAACTGGTTTGTGGGCAACTTGATGAAAGAAAATCGGCATTGAGGTAGTCTACTACGTATGTATGGCTTAATATGGTTAATTCCATAAGTGACCCATCATTTTTTTGGTGTGCATTATGCAAGTAGTTCTAGACTCGGTGGTCAAAGAGAAATCGGTTGCTGAGTCACTGAACCGTTCCAGATTGAATTTGCTAAAGGCACCCAACTTCATCTTGAAGGAGGACTTGTTGCTGAGTTTCTTCCAAATGAAAGTCAACCTGAAAAAGGGGCGGTTACGGATAGGCTCCACTTCCATCTTACCTCCAAGTAGCCCCTGCCCAGAAAATTTTTGAAACCCGCAGCGCGGGTTCAAAATTGAACTCAGCCTACTTTGACCGTTTTTAAGGATATGTTAACAAATGGGTGTTAACTACAGTTACGCCACGATTTTTTTGAATGTCCCCTTTTCTCGATACCGACGTTCATACTCACTTGCTTTTGGCGCCAAATACGGTTGCTAGAAAGACCATTATCGTGGAGTAGGATTAATAGGTGAATCATCAAGTGACCATTTTATCCAACATAGTTTTCTACGCCGCATCATAATTATTCCATTTCTACTTTCGCATCTTAATTCTTCCATTTCTACTTTAACGATCGATCAATGCAATGTGGAAAGCACCACTAAAATTGTTATCATCATCTGTATTGCCACATTGTCCAACTGATTGCGATTGGTAATGTTATTTTTAATACGATTAAACAGACAAGAACAATTATTTATTTCTTGGAGCATCTTTAAGAATAAATAAAGGAGTGCAATCGAACTTATCTCCACTCTATATTAACTATGGTTTCATGCAACTTGATGGAAAGGAAACAATCTCCACACACCATAGAACTTATTTGTTATACACTCAGTACTATTGGTACTTTTTCTCTTGATCAATATTATCACTACCTAGTTATTAATTAGTACACATATTTTCATCTTGGTACTTGGATTATCGGGACTAAAACTACTTGTATGTTAATATATAATTAGGTTGTTTAATTAGTTCTTTTGGAAAATCAGACTTTGTATCTATGAATCACTTACATAAACCCATTAATTTCTTACAGCAAAATTTTGATCTTTTATAGTAATTTGAATTAGACAATGAATAAGTCTTGAATCCGATAAATTGATGGTGATATGTGTTTGTATTGCACTAGAGCTTTTTTTTAACTCGAAGTTGTTCTCTGGCCTAGTTTTCGGGCGACACCATTATCGCTTACAAGTGGGTTGGAGAGGTAGCTTCAAAGAATGAGTTTGGATTTAATTAAACTCAAAAAATGGAAGTTTAGTTTTGGGATTGGGAGGACGAGTTGGATCTGCGAGGGAGAATAAATAGCAAGGATTAGTGCGATAAATCGGTATTTAATCGAGGTTAATTCTAGGCGCTATTTGATGTCATATCCTTAAATCTGGCTACTATCAAGCTACGAGTTCAGATTTTGAACGTTACCGGTGACCAAAATGATTATAAGAATCCGAGCATCCATACTTCTATCATTTTCACCATTAGCTATGCATAATTCAAAACTCAGAAAGCATTTTTTAGAACCAAAACTTCTGAGAAATTTGAATTAGAGAATATAATGTCATTTCTCACTTCCATAAATTCCACATTATGCATTTTATAAAATCATTGCGAAGATCGCCTTCCATCCAATGATATGATTGTAAGAAAATTATTCACAGGAAAAACATCACTGATGTTTAAACCAGCTTTCTCAAAGACTATTCTCGATCTTGGACAATCAATAAGAAGATGGGAAGCAGCTTCTCTTCTTGATGACAAAAAGAACAAGTAGTTTCGGACAAGATTAACAAACCCGTGAATATTTCTTTTAATCATATACCATTGTGAATGACCTTCCAAAATGAATATCTGGATTTTTGGCATAATGTGCTTGAAAGACCAATTGGGTGATTTTGTCGAGAATTTACCCGATAGCGCATATGACCAAGTTAACGTATCTTCCAAATTTCTTCTCGCACTTAAGTAGATAGAATTAATACATCGAGTTGCTTCCCGAGGGGAAAATCTCTAAGAAGATTAGTGTTCCATGTTCTTGTATTTGAATCAATCAAGTCAAACTTTGGTTGACGCCTTCTGTAATAAAGAAGGTTGTGCGATGAGATGATCTAATTGTCGCGAAGCCATGGATCACCCCAAATATTGATCTTTTTTCCATCAAACCTCGCTAGAAGATTTTATTTTGTGATATTGCCTGACATCCAACATGCTACCTGCTAGCCGAGCATTTAATTTTTCTCGTTTTCTCCATTGCCCGTCTTAAATAGTCTTGTGGAATATACTTAGCAGCCATAAGTATAACCTACATAGCCTCTTCGTTTTCCAAAAAATTCCAAACAGTTTGCATTTGAGTGCAATATTCATCATCTCAACGTTTTTAATATCAAGACCTCCACACTTTTTCTAAGTTCCATTTTCTTCCAATTTGTGAAGTGAAGTTTTTTTCCGCGAATGTCCCCACCCGTAAACTCCGTTGAATTCTTTCATTTTTGAGTTACACCCTTAGGGCAGTAAGCAGTAAACTCATGAAATAAATAGAAATTAGCATTATCCTCGTTATTTTATTTTTTTACTTGTTGTGAATGAAATCTCTGCCTCAAGGCCGAGCTAATCCATTGACCCCGGTAGTCTTGTACTAAGTAACAAGACTATCACCTATTTTTTCTCCCGACCGAGCCGATGTCGTACCTTCTGTTGTCTCACTCGCTGGCCACTCAGACTAACCTTGCGCTGGACCGATTTAATCGAGATTTTTTTTTTTTTCTTTTTTGATGTTAAAGAAAAATCTATTGCTTTAAACTAGAATGTTTACAATAGTCATCATTCACCTATTTGATGATAAAATCTAGAAACGTTGTTGTGATATGAAAGCTAGTTGCATAATCTCTGCTTTTTGAGCTAAAGAGTGAGCTACATCTCTGAAAAAGCTGTTGTGATATAAAAATCTATGAGGAAACTTACAAAACCATAAGTTACTACCAAATTTAGTTTTTAGCTTTCAACAATACTTGGTTAAATCAACAACAAAACCTGTGATTATTGTTCTGTTAAAGACTTTACCACATTACCATAATCCATTTCAAAAATTGCTTTATGCAATCTCTACAGCTAATTCCAATGTTTTACGTTCAAAATGCTCAGCCCATAGTCCTCCTCCACTTCGGCATCAAACTTTATGCTTCTATCTTCTAGACATTTGCCTGCAAACCCATGAAGTATTAGTCCAACACTTAATTTTTTAGAAACTGGAATATAATGCTTCCTATGGGCATGGTAAAGCTTTCACTTTCGCAGCCACAATTGGCATGGCAAAGTGGCAAATTTTCCACTTAGCCAAAGCTGTGTCAAGTGTTTAATGAGCGGTGGAGTCTCGACTCGCCGATTGAAACTATATCGAACGGCCTAGTTCGGACGCGCCAGCTGGAGCCTCTACCGCTTTGTGGCATATTAAATCGCGAGTAATACCGATTAAACGTCCATAATTCCCCTATAAATACCCAATCTCCAAATTCATTTTAATTCACACCTTCTACTACTTCGCCCATCTCACATTTGTTATAATCTAAAACAAATTTCAAATCTAACTCACTCCATCTCGACCGCCAATGGTATAGTATCCACTATTCGACAGAGACTGATCGCTTAACTATGTTACCATGGTGGCGCGATTACTTTTCCGTGCCACCTAGCATGGCATATTAGTGGGTTAGCTAACCCTATAGGAACCGACCTAAGAACCATCCATATTCACTTTCACAAATTCCTTGTTAGGTAGAAATCTGGACTTTTATCTGCATTTTGTCAGAAATACTATGCAAAGAACGGTCCGGCTACGATGGGGATGGGGCGCATATTTAAAGTATGAGGCCCCTCCTATCTAGATGACACGTCACCCACAAAAACTGCCTTTCAACTAATTCGGATCTATCCTCGGTAATACTTAACTTCCCTAACACATTTTAACGATTTACCCTAACATTCCATAAAAACAAATCTTCAAATATTGTATTTAACTGATTAGTTATTATAATATATTACTAGATATAATATGAGATCCTTTATTTCCTAAGTATCTGTATCGAATCTGTATCATCGAAAACAGACGAGGAAACCATTTTTCTTCCAAAACGAAGATAAGCTTATTCTGAAGAAAGAGGTAAGCCAATAATTTATTCAATGAAAACATTTTTGTGGTTTTTTATGCTATGTCATTTTATATTTCACCACCCGACCAAACATTTTCTGGTGAATATACACATAATTTTACATATATGAATTAGTTCATAACTGTGTTTGTTTAATTTGCTTACGACTGTATCTTCATTTATATAGGATCCCATGGAGAGTGATGGCGACACTGCAGTTTGTTCGTTTTTGCTCTTCTGCAAACTAGTTGGGTCAAAAGTTAGATAAAATGTTTAACTATATCTTTGCTTTTGGTTGTTGGAGGTGTAGAATGACTTCTGCAATTTTAGTTCCACCAAGAACTGTTTATATCTGTCTATCTTCCTCTGTCTTCTATCACTTTCATCACGGTTTTTGCTACTTTATATGGGTCTTATTGTGTCAATAGTTGACATTCTTACACTGGAACTTTCATGCTTAATAAGGTTGTGAAATATGTATAATGTGATTATCTGTTGGAAATGGATACCTATTTGGCCGTTGCAATACATAGCTATTGCTTTGTATTCATTTTCAGGGAGTCATCAACCGAGTGTTTTGTTTTCTTTTGTTACCTCAACTATACATACTGTACAAATCTTTAGAGAGATTCTTATAAATTTTTCGCTTGGTTTCTCATCCAATTGAAATAAATAAGTTTCAACTATAGATACGGTAAACAAATTACCTTATATCTAATTAAGGAAAAATAAAAATACCTTAACTTAGGTTGAGTCAATGAAGGAAAGAGCATATTTTAGAGGAATCAACGGAATTAAGTTTAGGGCAAATCGGTAAGTAAAACAGCAAATATCCGAATGAAACGATTTAATAAATAATTAGTTGAAAGGGCAGCTGGGTGACGTGTCAGCTAGATAGGTGGGGTCTCATACTCTAAATATGCGCCCCATCCCCATCGTAGCCAGACCGTGCAAAGAATTAGACAAACATGCGCACTGAACTATCAAATTATGGATTCCATATATATAATACTTTGCACATTAATTAGGTTTTATAATTTTGAAAATAAGAGAGAAAAATGTCTTTCCAGATATACCATTGTACACATTGGTCTACAAATATATTTCTCACCATTCAAACATAATGCAGAAGTACTTAATACTGCCTGAAGGAAACCAAGTGATAATCCATGATGAACATTAGAGAAATTATATGTAATATTTGTAATATATATATATATATATATATATAGAAATTATATGTAATATATATATATATATATATATATATATATAAATATTACATATAATTATATAATTATATATATATATATATATATATATATATTGATATTCATAAATAACCAAACAGATCTTGCAAAGCTACAATCCAGAAAAAGATGGTTCATGATTCTAAGCTATAATTGGCAGGAACAAACTCCGAGTTTTTATTTCGTGAATGCAAATTTCTACCTTAGCTAACAGGGACAATGTCTTAATGCATTTCCGTGCAAAGAGTTGAACTCTATAAGGTATCTACAATGCCATAAATACTTCCAAACCTCTTTAGGTATATGATTAGCTGAGACAACATTGTTAACTTCATTACTACAAATGGTATTATAGGCACTTTTAAAAGAAAATTTACATTTTTTTGTCAGGTTTCCATATATAATAAAAATCTCCCGTGATAGTGTATTCTCATTTTAAAAAATCAACACAATCCTCGGGAAAACATAGATGTTGTTATATCAATATGTTCCAAAGATCCCGCAGAATAGATCGCAAACAAGATTAAATTTTCATAACTAAAAGAACCAACAATATTGGTACCGTGGGCTATCAAGACCCAACAATCTAGCCATATGCTCGTTTTAGTGCCACATCTTACAACTCCACATAGTGTATTGTTGTACAATCTCAAGACTTAATAAATACTTCTCCATAACCAAGAACAATCATCTTTGAGTTTATCAAAATGCAGGAACTTCCATTTATTGAGTACATACTTCTAGAATTTGAAAACAAAGAGAGTCTTCTTATCATTACAAGCTTCCAAGCCAAACCTTGGTTAACAAGAGCAGTATTAAAATGCTTTTAAATTTCTAAAACCTAATCCACCTATAAAATATATTCCCTTTGACTATCTTTTCCCCCACTGCACTGTCTTTGGATGGAGTCCATTTGAGCAATCATAGTAGGAATTCTATAACCACCCATTTGATGAGTTGGTAGGGTATTACGAACATTTTGACTATTGTAGTTGCCGCATCGATTTATGGCTTTACCTTTCCAAATTTTGAGCCTTGAGCCAAAGAAATAACCTAAGGAAAAAGGTGAGCAAAACAAAACGATTCACTCAAAACCAAAATTCCCAAAATATTACCTCTCGGGAGAGATTTTAACCATGCCTATTTTCTAAAAAAAGTTTCCTAAATCTCTAAAACAACAACAATGACATTCAATATTCTCCTTCGAATAACAGGTGTTAGAAAGTAACTCTTATAAAATCTCAATCCAATAACATAGAGTTTCGTGGAGTTTAAATGACTTAAAAAAGTCTTTATCCAATAACAAGAGACATTAGGAGAGTCTTCAAAATCTTTGGGACTAATGTAAGATTTGTAAACTCCCCGAAGTCATTTCAAATCTCAATTGACTACCCCTGACATTTACGAAAAAGTATTTTCGCCACAGACTAGTTTCTATAAGTACATATGTTACGACATCATAAAACCACTGGTTATTCAATCAACGTTATGAAAACAACACCTCTAAAGAAGTAAAATAATAATTAATTAGAAAGATTTTTAGTGGAAAAATTGTAGACAAAACTAAATTTGGGGGAGTTGAGTATTTAAAGGAAAAAGTAGTCATCTTCTGGTTGTTGGGAAATAGTCGTTGTCATTGGAAATCAGATGAAAGCATGGAACGGTAGGTTCAATCTTCTCTGATAAAACCATTTCTCCATTCCGAGAAATAAAGATTGCTTATCCACTTGGATCATCAAATTTGTTCATTTCCCAAGTCCCACTTGACTTGCTCTAAGATTTAGAGATGCCTTTCAAACACCACTTGATGCCTCCTTCCTCCGTCGCCTCTCAATTCTAATTGGGGTTTTCTCAGACTTTATATCCACAAACCCATAACTTTACTCAATCCCAGCAACCAAAATTCCCAATTTGTCAAACCCAACATTTTCTCTGTGTAAATCCGTCTTCATCAATGAAGAATCTCAACAATTTCCCAGCAGAAATTCTACTAGAAATCATCACTGTCTACAGACAGAATCAATCATAGATTCCAAATTAGTTTTGTAGATTATGGAGAGATCTTGTCTTCTCATCATCCATCCTTCTATCAAATGTATTTATCTCATCTTAATCAATCATCTGAATCTGGTAAGACCACTTTTCTTGTCAAATTCTGAGAATCAAAAACTTCATTATTTGAGTATAATGAATCATGATGAAACAGTTAATCACAGTACTAGAAGGTTCAATTTAACCCTTCCATTTACATCTGAGTATATCGTTATTGGATCGATTAATGGGTTAGTCTGTCTTTATAAATCTGATCATACTTGTTTAATTTGTAATCCGGTGACTAGAAAATATGTTCTTCTTCCAAAAATTTGAGAGGGTGTGATTTCATTGTTCGACTGGATTTGGTTACCTTCCTTTTAACTAATCAGTATAAAGTTGTTTTATTGTACCAATTGATGAGAGAACCTAGTTTTATAGAGGCTGCAGTATACACCTTGGAAGTGTCAAAGGGTGGAAAATTGTTGGGAGGTCGGAGTTTCCATTTCTGATTATGCTATAACGAACCTGGTGTTTATGCGAAGGAGCTCTTCATTGGAAGGAAAATGATGAAAAAGGAAGGGTTTTAGTTTACGATTTGATTGAGGAAAAGTTTCGCCAACATCTTCACCACCTCTGTGCCACCAGATGGTAGGTCTTTAATTATTTTATAGGGGAGTTAGGCGTGGGGTTTTGTCTTATTCCATCAATTACTTCAGTGGAGGCGTACGTTCTGACATGGCTACTGAAAGTAAAGAAGGATATTCGTGACATGAAAGAGCAGGTGGAACATGAGTCATTGGGTTGGAGTAAAGCGTGTAGTCTTCCTGGAAAAGAACCATTAGCCTTTACCGAGAGTGGTGGTGTTTTATGTTACGATTATAGCTCTTTAATATTTATGATGCAGCAGATTCAACCATGAAAAAGCTTTGGATTTTCATCCGTTTAGTCAAATATACTCTCACAAGAACACCTTAGTTTCTTTGAAAGAATTAGAGAAGAAGATATAAAAGTAATGGAGTCAGCTGAAATTGAGGAGACAGAAATCCATGATTTGTCGGCAAAGCAGCTAACAAGATGAGATCCCTGGATGCACTTATTAAATGGTAATCTTCTGAGCTTCTGAAGTAATATTCATGTCATTATATAGATTTATGTGGTTTTCAACTTGAGATTGCATAAACTTGTTCACATTATCTTAGTGAGTATTATACAAAGCTACTCTTAGTCTGTTTTTATGCGACCAATTAGTCCCCAACTGTATGGCATGTTTTTTTTTTTTTTTAGCTAAGCTGTATTGTTTTGTGAATGTGTAATAATGTTGCTACTTGATCTAATTGCAATTGGAGGATGGATGCATACTTTTCTATTCTGTTCTGTTCATATACATTTGAGTTGAAGCAAGACCATGGAAATTGAGGGTTTCGGTTCCCAGTAGTATGAGGGGAAGTTGAGTCTGGATCTTTACTTACTTTAGCTCAATGAATAATTTGGGACCCAAAATTGAACCCCCACACGTCCTGTTAATGTACAATTACCTTCATATCATAGAATTGGTAGTTTTGATTATGTCATTATTCATCAACAAGTTTCACAGGAACAATAGAGTCATGTAGGCAGAGTTCTGTGTTATGGTGGTCATGATTTATGTTTCAAAGTACGGCAAATACCTTAACACAACTACAGCCAGGATGCAGACAATGATTCTGTTGTCAATAAGGATTTTGCCATCTGCTTATTGATGGATGAGTTTTTATAGTTCATGCCTACATCCTCGGTTGTATCAATTTCTGTACTTTTTAATAGCTCTAGGTCAGCTACACCTGATTAGCATTTCATTTCAATAGGATGTGTTTGTTTACCATTTGATAAAAAGAAATTTTCAATACGAACTTGTAGCTAAGTTTTTTACATCCAGTATTTTATTTGGGTCATCATACAATTAGTGAGCAGTGTAAGTTTTGATAAAAATACATACACCGGGAGAGTCAAAAGGTCGTATACTTGATTTTTGCAAGATTCATGTCTCTTTTGCCTATTGAGAAATTGCTGAATGAGCATCTGCAGACTGGCGCCGTTAATTGGATAACTCACTGCAATGCTGTATCTAGGCGCTGTACCTCTGGATTAGTGTTTCGGGTTTTAGTTAATGAGGCTACTGATTATTGATACACATTATCTTTCTTCATGATCTAATTAGAATTTCTAGCTCTATTTGTTATCAGTGAGTTCCATACTAACAGGGTAATGCTAAATTCCTTCTAAACAGCATGCCTGGTCATAACGACTCATTCTGTAAAGAACTTGATTCATCAAAGTAGCTGTGGAAGAAGAGGCAGGAGCTGTAGGTTGAGGAAGCCAGTATTGCTGCTCTCTGGAACATATCTGCTGGTTGTGATTTCGAGATTGCAGGAAGAGGATTTACTTTAACTGGTTATCATGTCTGATAAACATACCTTACCACACAGTACTTCAAAAGAGTTTCCCGATCTTAGTTGTTTCAGTTTCCGAACTGTTAACTCTGGGTCAGTCAGATTCCAATTTGTATCATTTTAAAGGATGTTTAGGACACCATGTCGTAGCGCGAGTTATTAGTCGTCGCTGGTAGCGTTTGTCCTATGTCTTAACTTACTCAGTCGCAATTTGTGTTCCACTTCTATTGCCTGCCGTTCTAAGTATGTTTGCAGAATATCAAAAAATGAAAGGTCCAATTCCAATCTGTGTTTTTGAAAACTTTTAAATTTCCCTCTGTATTTGGAAGCACTAAATCAATACTCTGTGTGCTTGTAGTATGTGAGATACGACTGGAAGTTGTGACCAAAACTATTATAAGTATTTTTTTTTGTTTCTTGTTTTAGTCATAAAGCCTGCTGAAACAGAAGTGTCTCCCAAACAAAACAAGATTTTGCAATAACCCTTTAATTTTGATGCAATTACCTCAATTATAAAATTTTGAATTTCCAATGTCTTTATTCGATTTTTTTTCAAAGTTCTTCAACCCTTTCAATAGTCTACAATTTTACACAATTCTCAAATTTCACTACAAACCCATTCTACTTGTTCCAATTTGGATTCTTTATCGGCCTCCCTCCCTGAAAGCTGCAACTACTCCCAGGTTTCTTCCTTCCAAATCAGAGTTTTCCTGCGTTGAGCCACTTTGTTCCTCTGCTGATTCCTGCTTCATCAAGATAAAAATCATTCCAACACATGTTCTTGGATAAGGCGATCATAGAGCTGTACAGTCATTTACAATATTCTTTTTCTAGAAGGTTTAACTTGATGGTTTCAGCTGGTACTGAGGCTAGGGGTTTCGTGGCAAGACATTCTACTGAACAAACAAAAGAATTTGGTTTATAGTGGTGGTAACAGGAAACCTGAACACACGCAAGAAAAATGCTTACCCTCTATCGACAATAACCACAGAACGAAGCTCACAATTTTCGTAACTGCAGAAAGAGGATAAATCATAAACATGTTAATGACGAAACATGATTGAAAATAATGGTGTGCCAAAGAATAAATGGTTAAACAAAGCAGGGAAACAATATTGTTCTTGATCAAGAAACTCATCAATACATATAATAGCAATCATCAAGTATATAAGGCCGTTCTCATTTCTCATCAGTCTCCCTTACATCAGCCTTCCACCAAACATCCTCTTCAGCTTTCGATCTGAAGAGACCACATCATCCAAAAATAACACTTTTTACAAACAATAACTGCAAAGCTAATTCAGCAAGAATAATTATTATCATGTCATATGGAGACTCATCAGATACTTGCCAATGAAAAATCGATTGCAGGGAACATGGTCCGATATTCACTGACATTTCTCCTCCTATTACATGGGTAAACGCCCTGTAGAAATAAAGTTTACTAGTTAGAAATCAGGTCCTGAACATATAACCATGCTTGGTTCCTCCTATACTAGAGATATGATTTGAGGGGGGAACTTACACAAAAGTGTGACTGATAAGTGGTTTTTTTCCAAAACTATGACCAAAATGAAATTTGTTCCAAAAGTGTGACCATGACCGGTCAACGGACAAGTATGCCCCTGCCTTTCTATAAATACCAGATTTTGTCCTCGATGTCCACATATCGGGTAAGGATGTGTACACATTGCGTATGATGATGTACACATCGCGTAAAAGGATGTGTACATATTTCCAGTAATCGATACTCCACCATGAATAGTGTCTCGATGTGTAGATATTGTATGTAGACATCCAAAATCTAGGCATAATCATATGTTGATAAATGTGGACATCCATGTTCCGATGTCTACACATCGACATATTCCTGATTTGCACACATCGTGCCATATATATGTGGACATCAGCCATATATATGTGGACATCAACTATAAATATGTGGACATCCTTACGCGATGTGTAGACACTCTGCCATAAAAAGGTGTTTTGGGTATTAGGTAAAATCACCACACTTTCGGAAGATATTCGGAATCACCACACTTTTGGAAGAAAGTCACTTATCACCACACTTTGTGTATTTCCTCATTTGAGGGTTATGTTAAAAGACACACCAAACGTTCTCGGCAATGCCCACTCTAGGAATGGGGGTATTTTGCTTGAAATTGCTGAGCGATTACTATTCCCTGTACTTGCCACCATTAGTGGTGTTACATCCATCTCATCCGCAGAGTCTCCAGCACTGCCAAATACTCCAACTGCTGTTTGCATGGTCCTGAAATGCACGTGCAAAATAGTCATAATAATTAGCATATTAATAATCTACAATAGAAAGAAGCCAACTGCACTTGCGGATGAGTATATATATGTACCTTAGTAAGGGAGATACGATGACTAATTCAACCTTTTTAGCAAGTCCAGAATCATGAACATGCTTATGCAAGTCATCAACCTGTTAAGTTAATGGTAAAATTAAGACACGCATGCTGGGAATCCAGAGCTATAATATGAATCTGTAGATTATACAAAACTCGAATCGTTTCAGCAGAAATACATGTACAAACGCGGAGGAGAAGAAGCAGTAATACCTGCTTCCACCCAAGAGGATTAAGTTGGGCGTCGAATAGTTCTTCCGACGCGAGTTCATCGCGGGTTTCTACTTGGTGGATTCCTCGTGCGTGCCTTACCTGATGTTTTTGTAGTTCGATATGATCACCAGTCACCAATGCATGTATAAGTTGGGATACAACAATAAATAGAAATTATATAAAGAAAAAGTTGAGCTAGCGACAATTAGAAAACCCAAAAAATAAGTAATTTTCTCATATTCAAAGAACTGGATACCAGATGCAAAGTCTTAGTACGGTGCAAGGGGAAGTAGGAGTTGTGCT